>WEIT01003339.1:48504-59903 GCA_013389985.1 Dryoscopus gambensis | reverse complement strand
GAGGCGGGCACACCCGCCTGGCAAACACAGTGTAGCTAAACACCCCAAGCTGTGGGAGGAGCAGAGGGGGTCCGGGCAGATGTGGGATGTCAGTTAAAGTGTAGCAAAAACCCGGAATGAGCAGCAGAAAACAGTGAGGCTGGGCAGCAGCAGCCAGGCTCCCACACGCGGCAGGGATGTGCTCCCTCCAGAGAGGGCAAGGGGGTACTGGATTTCTCCTGGGGCACCCAAGCAGATGGTGAGGGTCCCTCCCAGTGAGGTTGGGTGTTGAAAAGGTCCCAGTTCAATGGTTGCTCTTATGAGCAGAGGCTCATCCATGGTAAGGAGAAGCAGTGAAGGACAAAACTCTGCAGTGGTAGCGAATCCGCCGGCCAGCACAGCAGTCTGGCACTAAAACCACAACTATCTGCCCTCCGATCCCAAGAGCAAGGGTGCGAGAGAGGGCTGAACCCAGCCCCTGACCCCCAGCCAAGTCTCCAGGTATCTCTGCACTTCCCAAGAGAAAAAGCCCCCTAGCTACCAAGCTCACTCCCCAGCTGTGGTGATGTATTTTCCTTTGAATGGTTTGTTCTGTTTCCCCCTTCCGAAATGTATGGTGTATTCCTAAGATGTAACCCTGCCTTTGATCCCTCCCCTGTGAGCTTTTCATTGGTTCAAGCCTTGGGCCCGCGGGCCCTTCGAAACTGTGATAAGGGCATGCTCAGAGGACGAGGCTCTCTTGCTGCTTTGGATCTTTCCCCTTCCCCTTTTCCCTTCCCTCTCCCTTCCCCCCCGCCTTGCTGGTGCTGGACCTGAAATAAATCCTCCGGACTTCACTACCAAGGAGAGATACTGTGTTTCTCTTACGGCTTGCGGCTGCCTGCGAAGGTGTAGCCCAGAGACACTGTAGAAGTCCCGGTGAGCTGCTGCAGCCCCCTTCTTTCTACGGACCCCCTGGGAATGTTGCCCCAGGACTCCTGCCATCGCTAGCCGGCAAAGAGATCGGCAGGGGTCACAGCAACACCCAGCTAAGAGACTGCAGCCAACTGCTCCCCTCCTCCCCATCTTGGTCACATCTTTTGTCTCTCTAAAGTATTGTCATTCTCATCTCTTAGGCAACAAATGGGAGAAAAATTCCCTGAGAAAAAGAAAAAAAAAAAGGAAAAATCCTAACCTCCAACAGGTGTGCTGGGCTTGTTGATAGATGGCAGTGTTCTAAGTGGTGTTTGTGAGCTCTTATTGGTGGGGAATCAACAGTCTTAGGTCATAAAGAAGTCATCTTGGTTCAAAAGTGTGCAGCACTTTTGTAGAGGAGGTGGCTAAGGGGTGCATGTTGTCATTTGTTAGAACTGATGCGGCATGGCGTGGTTTACGCATGCTGTTTTGTGGGGCTATATTTGCTGTACCCCAAAAATATTTGTGTTGTTTTGGATTTTTTTTTGTTTGTTTGTTTTCTAGGATCTTTCTATGCTTTGGAATCTGCTTTGGAGTGACCTGCCTCTTCAAAAGGATAGCTTTTTGCTGTTAGTTAATTTCAGCCAAAATTCTTGATGCATGTGCACATAATTATGAAATTTCCCAGTGCAACTGTGAAATAGGATTAAACTGTTCTTGTCCTTAACAGGCTGGGGAAGTTAGTCAGGGGAGTCTAGACTGACAGGCAGGACTTTCACTAACAGCACTGAAGTATATAATATTTCACTGCTGTTCTATTTTTCATTTGGAATTTATTCCTTGAAATCTCTTTTTTGAGGCTTTCAAAAATTTACTTAGGAACAATTATGTATGAAATACTGGTAGTCAGTGAAGGGAGAACTTGAACTTCAGCACAGCAAAACCAGCCATTTTGGTGTATCCCCTAAACAACAACTTTGCCAGCTGTGTATGAGGATTACATGCTGCATATGTGTGACCATAAATCTTTTGATCAAATGCTACCTAGTATTATGGTAATTCTTTCTTCATTGTGATGCAGAGTGATGTTCTCCTTGTTCTGTGTTAAGAACAGTTGTAACGCAGCCTAATCTTTGTGGCAGTTTTGTGAAAAATAAGTGAAAGCAGTGGCTCACCCCCATAGTTATTTAAATGGAAATAGCAAATGTAGCAAATAGAAGTAGCAAAATAGAAATTTGTGGGTGTTGGTATTCACAGGTTTTGTGGCTTATACACAAAGGCAGAATAATTTTCTGTGAATTTTAAAAGTTCCTCCTGTAGATGAAAGGGGCCTTTTCCTTGCTGACTGTATTCCATGGCTTGTTGTGAGTATTGGACCGTTCATTTGCGAAGAAATAATCAGTAAATAACCCTATACAGGGTCCTGCAGTATTGGAAGGTTTTGTTTGCAGCCACACTGCTCTTTGGGCTGCCTGCAGTGCTCTTTGGCCAGTCTTAGAAAAAAGCCTTGTAAAAAGAGATTTGTTTTAAGCTATACCATGTTGTGAACTAATAACAAAACTAGTCCTTGGCATTTCTACGAGGGGAGCGGGAGCAGGAAGGAGGGGAGAGGAGGAGGTGTGTGCAGGTGGCAGCTGCTGAATTCCCTGCAGCTCTCCAGGGGTACTGGCACAAAGGAGACTCTTCACTGGGAGTCTGCACCATGGCTTCTGCACAAGAGCCTCCTTCCTTGGCCTCCCAGGCGTGATCCAGTTCCTTCTGGGTGATGTGCAAACATCAGAATTGTTGGGAGAAGCCGAGTGAAGTTCAGGCAAGAGGGGTGGGAGTTGCTTCATGGTAGAGTGTCTAGAAGAGATGAGCAGAAGTTAGGTGGGAAGGATGGAGGAAGAGAAGGAGGAAGCGTCTCTGTGGTGTCTTTTGCTGTTAAGACACTGAAGGATGCCATGGTGCTTCCCATTTAGGTGACTATGTTTAGGCCATAACTCACCTCGTTGTTGGTATGGGTTTTCCACTGATACCAGTGGAAGATGCCTAGTAGATCTGAATAGTCCTTAAAGAGCCCTGTGTCAAATTCAGATATCTAGCCATTGAATTTGACATCCTTATTGGGGTGTTACCCATGGGTTCATCTTGTCCCACTGTCCTTAGCAGAAAGCTGTCACTGTGTTTTTTACTGGAGTAGCATCAATTTCTTGATTACTAAAGGCAGATCTCAGAAAGAGAGTTCCTGACTCTGTGTGGCATGTGAGCTTCAGGGAAGGCAGCTGCTTACAACTGTTCCTGAGTAGACTGCTTCTGGAATTACTTGTGTTCTGTAGTCGTACGCACTGAATGTGTTAGAAATGCTCCTCACTGGTGATTCTGTGGAGAGCTATGACACCATGTTGCTGTAAGCCGTAGTATTAGTATATTTTTATTTGTAAATACATTGCTCTTTTGCATTATCTAGTTCTGAAGCCTTCATGCTGATATAAAAATGACTGTTTATTAATAAAATATTTATAATTTGGTTGGTATAAGATGCAGAAAGTGACAGACTTACTGTTCCATGGAAATTAGAATTTCCCTGAAAATCGATGGTATTGTTAGACAGAAAAAAAGAGCATAGCTTAGATAACAAAGTTTTAATTGCTTGTTCCCATTACCCCGGTTGCATATCTTGTCCTGAATGATCTCACATTGACACATCTGGGCTGTGAAATGTTGGGGGGTTTTAATGTTTCTTTCAAAATTTTGTTTATTTATTTAATCTCTTACATTTAAACCAGGGAAAGATTTTATTTAACATTTTCACCATGCATACTTAAATGGGTGAGGAAGTCAACATGTTCCTCTCTTGAGATTCATTTTGGCTGTGTGTCTTTGCTCCTGGATTTTAGTTAGTAATGTGGCCAACATCCCCAGTCCTGATGGCATTGGGGCATTCACCAGCATCGATGGCAGAGCTGTCAGGCAGGAGGTGGGGCAGTGAGCCGTGGCTGGTCTCCCTAACACCGGATGCCTGCCCATTGCCTGCTCCCTCCTCCTTTCAGGTGCAGTGTGCAGATCATGACAGCAACGGCTCACATGACTTGATAGGTACTTTGGAAACGACCCTGGCGCAGATGCAGACAGCTGGTGCCGGCTCTCTGGTGAGCGTCCTCAGCCCCTGCTAACTTAGTCCGGAATTCAGCCTTTCAAACCTCCTTTTTGATACTGACCTCAGACATACACTTTTAGTTGCTGCCTCCAAACATGCATATTTTTGTCTGTGTTTTTGTATTACTAAGCCAACATTTGGAAAGAATAAAAGCTGGTGTGGGAATTACATTTCTTTGTTTTCTTTGGGTTATGTTACCGTTCCTATTTCTAAAAACATCCTTGAGCCTGTTATCTGCTGAGCCTGTTGTCTGTTGAGCTACTTTTCCCAGCAGTTCAGCTTGCTTTGGCCTCTGCTGAGACAAGTGAAAATAAAAGTGCTTGTTGGTGCTGTAACAGATGAGTCCAGAAGCACAGCTTGTCTCAGATAACGTTTGTGCTGGAGCTGGTCACCCTCCTGCGTACTCTGGTCACCCTGCCAGCTAACACATAGCAGCAGTCCTTCCAAGGGGCACTTGTCTTGGTCATTCCGTCTAGAATAAGTTGAGTCACATGCTGGTGGTGCTGGTGTTGGTTTGTTGTCTGCAGTGAAAACCTGACATCTCATTCTCCTGGAGATGTCCCACCTGAATTGAGGCAGATGTATTCGCACACAGGATGTAGCCTGGGACTACTCCAGTTGCCAGCCAGCTTGATTGGTCATAATCCAAAACTGGCTTCTTGTCTTTTTTTCCAGGCCTTGTGAATTCAGAATCAATGTGAGTGAATCCAAACAGGGAAATACTGCCACTGGGAACCTATGGCCTAGGCTTTTTTGGCCTCCCCACCCTGAGATTTTTGCCTCCTCTGCCCAGTATTTTACTGTGGTAAAAGCACCCGGTTTGGCTTGTCAGATAGCAGCCAAAGTAGTTGCAGACCTTTTAAAATTAAATTTCTTAATGCTGATGGGTATTTTGGTAACTCTGAAATTGTGGGATGTGTGACACTGTTTGTTTCAATAATTTGCTTTCCTGTAAAGGCAGATATTGTGGAACTTGCTTCTTCTGTGCTTGCTTTCTGTAGGTGGAATATGAATGCATTCATCCTGAGAAAAAACAAAAGAAAAAGAACTACAAAAACTCTGGCATTATTAGGATAAAATCCTGCAAGGTAGGAAGATTTTTGTTGTTTTGTTTTTCTTTTTTCTTTTTTATTTTCTGATTGTAGTGAAATGAGTAGGTGTTACACTGTCTGTCTGTTCCTCTAGATCGAGACAGAATATTCATTTCTGGACTATGTGATGGGAGGCTGCCAGATTAACTTTACGGTGAGTTGTTCCCCACTGCTCCTATTGGTAGATGACAGGACAAAAGCCGTGAGGTTGTGTTTAGTACTTTTATTGGCAGCATGAGTGACTGCAAATGCACTGTGAATTTGCAGTGATGAAGTCTGCAAAACCCAAACAATACTGTATTTTTACTTTTATGATCAAATAGCTCTTTAAGGGAGCTAGGGCTTCTCAAACTTCTTTTGAGAAATTGGTTCAGTCTGTCAGTGGAAAAGATTCCTACGACTTGGAAATACCTGTACCCAGGTGGCAAAAGGGGTGCAGGCTTGTGTGCCTGTCCCTGTGTAGGGCTGCTGTGTACCTGGGAGGAAAGGAACTGTGTGGGCCTGAGCTAACCCCCTGTTTCTGGATATAGTTAGTTCTTCTCATTTGTTTGTGCTGGCATATCAGTAACTTGCTGTCATCATGTTGCCTGATCAGGTGGGTGTAGA
This sequence comes from Dryoscopus gambensis, assembly GCA_013389985.1. Taxonomy (NCBI): domain Eukaryota; kingdom Metazoa; phylum Chordata; class Aves; order Passeriformes; family Malaconotidae; genus Dryoscopus; species Dryoscopus gambensis. The sequence continues at coordinate 54,194 of WEIT01003339.1, read as the reverse complement.
TTTCACTGCCTCCAATGGAGATCCCCAGTCAACAGATTCTCTTCACTACATCAGCCCAGATGGGATAAATGAGTACCTGATTGCCATCTGGAGTGTGGGAAGTGTAGTCCAGGATTATGACACGTATGTAATGATCTTGACTGAGCTAGTCACCATGTCAAAAATGTGTCACAGCTTGTTCTAGCCCTGCATTGTTTTAATGACTGAGGGGCTGCCTTTCCTTGGGTGATCCCTTTGGGAGCTGCTGCTGTTTCTCTTGCTTCTGTCCGTGCTAGGGAAGGCAATGGCAGCCCTTCATAATTTGGCATATTTGCTTGGCTTGTCCCTTCTGAGTCCCTTGGTGCCTCAGCTGGCGACTGATCCCTTGTTGCAGATGATGCATTGCAAACATGAATGTCCTATTTGATTCAGTGGGAATGGGAACATGTTTGTCTGCTTTGTCCTGTAGCCAGGCTGAGGTTGGTCTGGCTTTTCTCCTGCTACTTTTAAATCTCCTGAGAGTCCTGTGAGGTGCTGCACTGAAAGAACTTATCTAACTCTCAAGTCCAAGCCTGAAACCATTGGATACCTGGTGCAAGGCAATGGGCAGCTAGATGATGTACCAATTCCTTATGGCAGGAATTCCGCCTTGGTCTCCAGCTACTTTTGGTGAATAAAACAGAAGAGTGAGTTATTAAAGAATTGCTCTTTCTCATTTTTTTTTGTTGCCCTTTCTTTCCAGGGACAAGCTGTTTCCTGCGTTTGGGTTTGGAGCTCAGGTTCCTCCTAGCTGGCAGGTAGGGCCTTCACAATGCTGGGCCCTTGCTTTGTCTGTGTCTGCATTCCCTAACTGTTTGTAATGTCCCATTTCCCAAGGTATCTCATGAGTTTGCTTTGAACTTCAACCCCAGCAACCCTTATTGCCAAGGTGAGGACACCTCTTTATTAATGATGTCACTGAGAGGGGGACATGTTTGAAGTGCTGTGTTTATTTCGTAACTGGTGAAAATCAAATGCAGCACCAAGACATGGGACAAACATAGATTTACTCTCACCTTGATGCTGACAAAAGCAGATGTGTGTTGATGCAGATTTCTGTGCAAGCTCCATAAGCTGCAGTGAAGGGGTCTAGATTTAACTGATTGTCAATCTATACTCAAATTTTTGTTGCTTCAACTCGGTTACTTCTGCTGGGTTACAGGTGGCAGTGGATTCAGCTCAGCTCTGTGCCTGTGCTTAATAAGATTCCAGAGCCACCATCTGCTGAGGCTGTTAAGAACCAGGGTTACTTCACCAGCAGTGGGATATATGTGGATATGTTTGACTGCTCTCTTAAAGTTTGTCTTAAAAGCTTGCTTTATTTCATAGCCATCTTCTTACATGGAGGTGCTTTCAGGTTATACTGGGTTTGCATGGCAAAGTTTTGGTAGTGGGGGCTACAGGGGTGGCTTTTCTGACAAGCTGCTAGAGGCTTTCCCTGTGTCTAATGGAGCTGATGCAGCTCCAAGGCAGACTTATCACTGGCAAAGGCCAAGCTCATCAGTCATGGTGGGATAACAGATTTAAGAAGAGGGGAAAAAGCCCTGTGTGGCAGCAATCAGAGGGAAGGAGTGAGAATATGTGAGAGGAGCAATACTGGAGACACCAAGGTTGGTGAAGAAGGAGGAGGAAGTGGTTCAGGCACTCAAGCAGAGATTCCCCTGCAGCCTATGGTGAAGACCATGGTGAGACAGCTGTGCCCCTGCAGCCCATGGAGGTCCATGGGGGAGCAAATACCCACCACCAGCCCATGAATGCCCCACCCTGGAGCAGTCTGTTCCTGAGGGAGTGCATCTTGTGGGAGGGACCTACACAGGCAGTTCACGAAGATCTGCAGCTTGTGGGAAGGACTCACATGGGAGAAGTTCATTGAGGATTGTCTCCTGTGGGAGTGACCCTATGCTGGGGCAGCAGACGAGTGAGGAGATACTTTCCTCTGAGTGAGGAAGGAGCGGCAGAGAGGACATGAACTGACCACAGCCCCCATTTGCTGTGCCACTGAGGGGAGAGGAGAGAGAGAGAATTTGGGAGTGAAGTTGAGCCTGAGAAGAGGGGAGGTGAGGGGAAGATGTTTTTAAGATTTAGTTTTTACTTTTCTTCATCCTATTCTGATTTGATTGACAACAAATTCAACCGATTTCCCCATGTGAAATGTGGTTTGCCGATGACAGTGGATGCTGAGTAATCTCCCTGTCCTTATCTTGACCCATGAGCCTTGTATTTCCTCTCCCCTGTCCAGCTGAAGAGTGGGGTGATAAATGGCTTTGGTGTGCACCTTGTATCCAGCCAGGGTCACCCCACTGCTGTATTTAAGAGCTGCTCCCAATGCTAGATTATGACCTTTAAGGACTAAGATCTCTCTCAGCATGCAGAATTGTTCTTGAACAAGGATTTTTCACTTAGTTTTTCTCTCTGATCTTAGGCCAACAAAAAGTGGAATTAGAGATTCAGTGCTAAAATCCAAGCATTTCTTCTCAGTTCAGCATTGTCTGCCTTACTGGAATCTGGGTCCGTGGTCTTTTAGGGTCCTTGTACAGCAGTTTTGAGTGGTACCATGCTGAAACCTGATGGTAGACAAGGTAAACAGCAGTGGCAAATGAAGCTACATTGATACAAGCTAGGAATAGGCCGAGTTAGATGGATCCACAGAAGAATACGTACCATTTAAAATAGGACTTCAAAAAAATTTTGTTTAGTTAACCTGAGAAAAGGTTTTTGCATTAAAAAAACCTTCGATATTGCTATTTCTGTTACAGAAATGGTTGAATCTTCAATCAGAGATTGTTTTCTAAATTCTGCACTAAGAAAATGAAAAGTTAGTGTTCCCAAGAGCTTCTGACCTTGTCTAATTAGAACATAACCAATTAAACAAGGTAAATTGACAAGGTAGAAACAACAAAGTAAACACAGTCTTCAGCATATCTTTGCTAGATTATTTTTCCTGCAACTTCATAGAATCATAGAATGGTTTGAATTGAAAGGACATTAAAGATCATCTAGTTTCAACCCCCTGCCCATGGGCAAGGGAGACCTTACACTGGGCCAGGTTGCTCAGAGTTCCATCCAGCCTGGCCTTGAACACTTCCAAGGAAGGGGCAGCCACACCTACTCCCGGCAACCTGTTCCAGTGCCTCACCACCCTCACAGCAAAGAATTTCCTCCTAATATCTAATCTAAACCTACTCTCAGTTTGAATCGATTCCTCTTTGTCCAGTCACTACATGCTCTTGTAAAAAGTCCCTCTCTGTTTTTCTTGTAAGCCCCATTTAGGAACTGGAAGGCTGCAGTTATGTCACCCCTCAGCCTCCTCTTTTCCAGGCTGAACAAACCCAATTCTCTCAGCCTTTCCTCATAAGAGAGGTGCTCCATCCCTCTGATCAGCTTGGTGGCCTCCTCTGGACTGGCTCCAACAGGTCCATGTCTGTCTGGCGCTGAGGACTCCAGAGCTGGATGCAGCTCTGCAGGTGGGGCCTCATCTGAGGGGAGTAGAGGGGCAGAATCCCCTCCCTTGACCTGCTGCCCACACTTCTTTTGATGCAGCCCAGGACATGGTTGGTTTCTGGGTGCCTGCACACATGGCCAGGTGTGTGCAGCCTCTCATCCACCAGCACCCCCAAAATCCTTCTCAGCAGGGCTGCTCTTGATCTGTTCCTGCCCCAGTCTGGATCGATACCGGGACTGATACCCAACCCAGGTGCAGCACCAGCATCTGGCCTTGTTAAACCTCATGACATTCCCATGGGCCACTTCTCAGCTTGCCCAGGTCCCTGTGGATGGCCCTGTCCTTCAGGTGTGTCATCTGCAAACCTGCTGAGGGTACACTTGTTCCCTTCATGTATTAATGAAGATATTAAATAACACTGGTCCCAGTATGGACCCCCGAGGGACCCCCCCTTGTCACTGATGTCCACTGGGAGTCTGAGCCATTGAGCACTACCCTCTGGATGCAACTGTCCGACCCCTTTCTTATCCATCTAATAGTCCACTCATCCAATCCATCTGTGTCTGATTTAGAGAGAAGGATGTTGTGGGGGTCTGTGTCAAATGCTTTACAGAAGTCCAGATAAAGGACATCTGTGTGCCCTCCCTTGTCTGTAGAACTGTGCCATCGTACAAGGCCACTGGGTTGGTCAGGGAGGGCTTGCCCTTGATGAAGCCATGCTGGCTATCCTGAATTAGCTCCATGTCCTTAGCAGAGCTTCCAGGAGGGTCTGTTCCATGATCACAGGGGTGAGGGTGACAGGCCAGTAGTTCCCAGGGTTCTCCTCTCTACCCTTTTAAAAGATGGGGACAGTGTTTCCCCTTTTCCAGTCACCTGGGACTTCACCTGACTGCCATGAGTTTTCAAATATCATGGAGAGTGGCTTGGCAACTCCATCAGCCAATTCCCTCAGTGCTCTGGGATGCATCTCATCGGGTTGCATAGACTTAAGTACATTCATGTACCTCAGGTGATCACACACCTACCTGATCTTTAGTTACAGTGGGAAGGACTTTGCTCCCCTAGTCCTCATCCTGCTGTCCATCCACTCAAGAGGTGTGGAAAGAGAGTTTGCCATTGGAGACTGAGGCAAAAAAGCTATTGGGTACCTCAGCCTCCTCATCCATTGTTACCAGTTTTCCAGCACTGTTGATTGGGGGCTAACACCTTTGACTTTTCTTATCTGGTTAATGGGCCTGTAGTAGCCCTTCCTTTTATTCTTTGCCTGCCTTGCCAGCTTCAGTTCCAGCTCAGTTCCACCTTGGCCATCCTTACACAACCAAACTTTACCTCTATACTCTTCCTGGGTGACCTGCCTTAGCTTCAACTGTCTATGAATTTGCCTCTTTCCCTTTAGTTTGGCCAGCAATTCCCTACTCAGCTATGCTGGTCTCTTGCCTTCCTTGCCTGATTTCTTGCACCTGGGATTGCTAGCTCTTGTGTTCTATGGAAGGCTCTCTTAAAAATCTGCCAAGCTCTGTTCTTGTCCCCAAGGGCAGTCTCCTAGGAGATCCATCTGACTATCTCCCTGAAGAGCTGGAGTTCTGCTTTCCTAACCTTCAGGGGCCTAACTTTACTCTTACCTGACTCATATTCCTCAGGACTGCCAATTCCACCAGTGCATGATCACTGCAGTCCAGGCTGCCTCTGATCTTGATGTTTCCCATTACCTTGCCTTGGTGACCAACAGATCCAGTAATGCATCCTCTCTGCCAGGGCTGTTGATTACCTGGGTCAAGAAGTTATCCTCCATGCATTCCAGGAGTCTCCTCGATTGCCTACAGCTCACTGTGCTAGTTTCCCAGCAGATGTCAGGACAGTTGAAGTCCCCCAGCAGGACAAGAGCCTCTGAGTGCAGTGTCTCCTGTAGCTGGAGCAGAAAGGCTTCATCAACAGGCTCCTCTTGATGGGGCAGCCTGTAGTAGACCACAAACCATGAGGTTCCCTTCGTTGCCTTGGTCACTGATTTTTACCCACACGGCTGTTCTTCAGGGACAGCTCTTCACACTCAATCCAACTCCTGGCGTAGAGGGCAACCCCTCCACCTCTCCTTCCTTGCCTGTTGCTTCCTCACAGCCTGTAGCCATCAGCAGCCGTACTCAAGTCATGGGATTCCCATGGATGTCCCACCAAGTTTCAATAGCGGCACAAGGCTGTAGCTTTGTAGCAGCATGGTGGCTTCCAGGTCCTC
>WEIT01003339.1:0-46374 GCA_013389985.1 Dryoscopus gambensis | reverse complement strand
CAGTCTGGATCGATACCGGGACTGATACCCAACCCAGGTGCAGCACCAGCATCTGGCCTTGTTAAACCTCATGACATTCCCATGGGCCACTTCTCAGCTTGCCCAGGTCCCTGTGGATGGCCCTGTCCTTCAGGTGTGTCATCTGCAAACCTGCTGAGGGTACACTTGTTCCCTTCATGTATTAATGAAGATATTAAATAACACTGGTCCCAGTATGGACCCCCGAGGGACCCCCCCTTGTCACTGATGTCCACTGGGAGTCTGAGCCATTGAGCACTACCCTCTGGATGCAACTGTCCGACCCCTTTCTTATCCATCTAATAGTCCACTCATCCAATCCATCTGTGTCTGATTTAGAGAGAAGGATGTTGTGGGGGTCTGTGTCAAATGCTTTACAGAAGTCCAGATAAAGGACATCTGTGTGCCCTCCCTTGTCTGTAGAACTGTGCCATCGTACAAGGCCACTGGGTTGGTCAGGGAGGGCTTGCCCTTGATGAAGCCATGCTGGCTATCCTGAATTAGCTCCATGTCCTTAGCAGAGCTTCCAGGAGGGTCTGTTCCATGATCACAGGGGTGAGGGTGACAGGCCAGTAGTTCCCAGGGTTCTCCTTTCTACCCTTTTAAAAGATGGGGACAGTGTTTCCCCTTTTCCAGTCACCTGGGACTTCACCTGACTGCCATGAGTTTTCAAATATCATGGAGAGTGGCTTGGCAACTCCATCAGCCAATTCCCTCAGTGCTCTGGGATGCATCTCATCGGGTTGCATAGACTTAAGTACATTCATGTACCTCAGGTGATCACACACCTACCTGATCTTTAGTTACAGTGGGAAGGACTTTGCTCCCCTAGTCCTCATCCTGCTGTCCATCCACTCAAGAGGTGTGGAAAGAGAGTTTGCCATTGGAGACTGAGGCAAAAAAGCTATTGGGTACCTCAGCCTCCTCATCCATTGTTACCAGTTTTCCAGCACTGTTGATTGGGGGCTAACACCTTTGACTTTTCTTATCTGGTTAATGGGCCTGTAGTAGCCCTTCCTTTTATTCTTTGCCTGCCTTGCCAGCTTCAGTTCCAGCTCAGTTCCACCTTGGCCATCCTTACACAACCAAACTTTACCTCTATACTCTTCCTGGGTGACCTGCCTTAGCTTCAACTGTCTATGAATTTGCCTCTTTCCCTTTAGTTTGGCCAGCAATTCCCTACTCAGCTATGCTGGTCTCTTGCCTTCCTTGCCTGATTTCTTGCACCTGGGATTGCTAGCTCTTGTGTTCTATGGAAGGCTCTCTTAAAAATCTGCCAAGCTCTGTTCTTGTCCCCAAGGGCAGTCTCCTAGGAGATCCATCTGACTATCTCCCTGAAGAGCTGGAGTTCTGCTTTCCTAACCTTCAGGGGCCTAACTTTACTCTTACCTGACTCATATTCCTCAGGACTGCCAGTTCCACCAGTGCATGATCACTGCAGTCCAGGCTGCCTCTGATCTTGATGTTTCCCATTACCTTGCCTTGGTGACCAACAGATCCAGTAATGCATCCTCTCTGCCAGGGCTGTTGATTACCTGGGTCAAGAAGTTATCCTCCATGCATTCCAGGAGTCTCCTCGATTGCCTACAGCTCACTGTGCTAGTTTCCCAGCAGATGTCAGGACAGTTGAAGTCCCCCAGCAGGACAAGAGCCTCTGAGTGCAGTGTCTCCTGTAGCTGGAGCAGAAAGGCTTCATCAACAGGCTCCTCTTGATGGGGCAGCCTGTAGTAGACCACAAACCATGAGGTTCCCTTCGTTGCCTTGGTCACTGATTTTTACCCACACGGCTGTTCTTCAGGGACAGCTCTTCACACTCAATCCAACTCCTGGCGTAGAGGGCAACCCCTCCACCTCTCCTTCCTTGCCTGTTGCTTCCTCACAGCCTGTAGCCATCAGCAGCCGTACTCAAGTCATGGGATTCCCATGGATGTCCCACCAAGTTTCAATAGCGGCACAAGGCTGTAGCTTTGTAGCAGCATGGTGGCTTCCAGGTCCTCCTGTTTGTTGCCCATGCTCTGTGCATTGGTGTAAAGCACCTCAGCTGGGCTGTTGGCTGTGTTGCCTTCCTAGAGGAACACTCATAATTCCTTTGAGATAATTTTCTGCCATTTCCCTTTTGGCTTTTATTACCGTAGGAGTCCCTGGCTTGTATCCATAAGTGTGCAACTGTGTTCCAGTGAAACTCACACACTTCAAAGTCAGCAGGGTATAGATGCACTTCAGCTGGGCTTTTGATTTCACCCCCAAAGCTGGCATGCCAGCCCTAGGCTCATGTCTGCCAAGCCTGGTCTTATCTCCTTCCCCCTTCAAACCTAGTTTTAAGCCTTCTCCATCAGCCAACTCAAAAGCTAGAATCCTGAGTTTTGTCATGTTAAAGGCACAAAGACTGATGTGAAGAATGTAGAATGGGGAAGAAATGTGCAAATCCGATCTCTGCAGCTGTTCACTGTTTTAATTTCTGTGCTTCCTGTATTATCTGTTATGCTGCTGAGTATTTGCCCTTCAGGAGTTCACAGCTGTGTGAATTGTCCTTTGGCTATGCTGTTTAGTAATGCTTATAAAATAATGACTGGTGGAATTGTGGGCTCTTGTGGCAGCTTTCCTTCCTTGTGTTGCAGGGATCCAAGGAATAGTGGATGCCTACCGCCAGATTCTGCCTCAGATCAGACTCTACGGGCCAACCAACTTCTCTCCTATTATAAACCATGTGGCAAGGTTTGCAGCACACTCACTGCAACAAGGAACTGCTGCAGTGAGTGCAAGGCCTTTACTGTGGATCTGCTTTGGGCTGATGGTTCTGTTTTTCATGTTCATGATTGAATAGAATGGTATAGTAAATTGATATTATCTTCCTTCCTTAGAATCCCAAGTTTGGTCATCTGTTGTCAGCCTACAGAGAGCATGTCAGTGCTCTCTTGGTACATACTGATAGGAACCTATATGTGAGGGTAGACACTCACATTAGTTTCTTTGCTCAAGTGATATTTATTTCTGTCCTGGTTTGCTGGCACTGTACTTACTGTTGTATTGTACAGGGGTGCTGTGTTGGCTGTCAGACCAGTTGGACTGTGGCAGCAGTTTCCTCACTCTAATCTCTCTGGCCAAGCTCTGTCACCTGTAGGACATGCACATAGAATAGAGTTTTGTGCCAAACAATTTTGCTCTCAAGAATGTTGAGAAAAAGCCTTTAAGAAACTACCAGAGGGTTTGGCTGTCTGTCCCACCATAATGGCATGGAGTCTCAGAACTGTTCAATCAGTGACTGATTGCAGAGCATCTGTGCTCCTCTATGGTCATGGGCTCGTTTGTGTGCTGCTGTGGCTGTGGTTGCTGTTAAAAATTGACTTCATTTCTTTAAACTTCATTTGTTTTGCTTAAGGTTGAAGGACTTGGATGTCCTGATAGATTTTAGCTGATTTCATTTTGACAGGCCAATCAGAAACATATACTATGCTACCTGTTTTATCACCTAGCTGTATCAGTATTTTTGGTGCTACTTACGTTTGTGTGTATATCAAATACATTTCCCACGCTGTGAGGTACTTGGACTAAGGAAATCCATTTCTTACATTTCTGAGGGTATTTTTTAACCTTCCCAGCACTGTGGGGAAATTGTCCTAATTCTCATAATGTGTTAAATATCTCTACTTTTTCTTTCAGATTTAAAGCTAACTATTTAAATAAAGAATCTGTCAGCAATCGGGTACAGCAATAGTAATTCTTGTGTTAACTGTGCTTTGGAATTGGAAATTCAGTTTTCTCTTATTTTTGTTGTGTTTGCCTCATTTTAAGTCTGTAAATAGTTGCTACAAAATAGCAGTTGCTCATTTCAGAACCAGGTACTAAACTTTAGTTTATGGAAAATGATAGAAATTTTAAATGCTTTACCATGCTAAGGCATTGGTTTGAGGTACTCCTTTCTTTCTGGAAAAGCTGCTGAATTCTTCCCTTTGTGTTATCTCTAGAATGTCTCACGTTATTTGTCACTGCTGTGTTTTGAGATTTTTAATACTTGTAATGCTTCTGATTTAAACTACTGATAACAAAAAATGCAAGGTTTTTTGAGTTATACTGCAGAGATATTAAATATCTCTAGCCTTTCTGAATGTCAGTCAGTAAAATAGTGCCCATCAGTGAATTTTGTGTGCAGCTGTGTTGATTTAGTAGTACTTTTCATCTCTAGTACTTTTTGCCAATTGATGTAACTGTTCTTTATAAATTGAACTTAATCCTTTGTCTTTTTTTGAGTACAGAGAAAATTGGAAGTGCACAATGAAAATTATTAGGCATAGGAAAAAATGTGAATGAACATAAGTTTCTTTAATGTTGTGGTTTTGTCTCATCTACAGCAACATCTGATCTCTTTCTTAGCATAAGGGAGTACTCTATCTGCCTTGAGTTACGTGAGCTCTGGTGTTGAAATACCTAACTGGATGCTTCCTCATGTTTTTCAGCAATACTTTATCTTGCTGATCATCACAGATGGAGAGATCACTGATCTAGACCAAACCAGGCAAGCAATTGTTAATGCCTCTAAGCTGCCTATGTCCATCATCATTGTTGGTGTTGGTGAAGCCGATTTTAAAGCAATGGAGTTCCTTGATGGAGACAAGGGTGTTCTGAAATCTGTGACAGGAGAGCCAGCTGCACGGGACATCGTCCAGTTTGTGCCTTTCCGACAATTCAAAAACGTAGGTTGGTTTTAAATTCAGAAGAGCCCCAGTGCCAGGATGTATGCATCCTAAAAATGACCATGGTCTTGACAAGGCAGCAAACCGCATGCTCAGAGGGTATGCCTGTGCTGCTTGTTCCCAGTGAGAGTTGAGATGTTGGCTTCTGTGTTCAAAGCTGTGTGTCTTGCCATCTTGCAGTTCTTGAGAGCCCTCACTGTATAATTGAATTCGCATACTATCTTTTGGCTATTGCAGGGTTAAAGGGGATGTTCTCTGTCCTGGGATGCAAACATTTAGGCAAGGAACTGAGATCATATTGTCAGTCTCTGATGTTGAGGCCAGTGAGTGATTGAAGTTGAGATCAGTCTTCCCTGCTGTTAAAAGCAGTCCAGTCATTCCCCAGATCCCCCTGATTTCCACTGTTGGCATTGGCGTTCATGCACTTTGCATGGTCAGTTGGGTTGAGTGATTCAAACGAAAACCCAAAATAAGAGACATTTCTAGTGGCTGGGACAGTTTTGCACTCAGGCTAGGGTCATATAAAGGCTGTGTAAGTCTGAAGTTGAGGTGAGAACAAGTGGTTTTCATCAGCAGTGCTCACTGAGACTGATTGGAAGTGCTCCTAAAGCTGTAGCAAGGAGTTATTAAAACAGAATGAGCGTGGCAGGTGTTACGAATTCTCTAAGAGAGTTTTTCACTAGGCTAACAAATCTGTTCTCTGTGGTATTTCTGATTTATTCTCCCCACTCTCTTTTCAGGCTCCCCAGGAAGCACTTTCCCAGATGGTTTTGGCTGAAGTGCCCAAGCAGCTGGTGTCATACTATAAATGGCAGGGGTGGCCCCCCCTGAAACTGCCAGAAATCAAGACAATGTAGATTCAGGCTTGCCCTGGCCACTTGTAGCTGGTGAAGGAGAGCTGCCTGCAGCCACACTCTCCCTTGCACAGTGTGGGTGCTCAGTGCCTTGAGATTGTACCAGTCACACCACTTCTTTCACCTGCTTGTGCTCTGAGTCTTTGATCTTTCCTATTTTTATCAGAAGAAATGTAAATACAGAAAAAACCCCAAATGCTGGAAGTTTTTGTCACAGAAAAATCGACCTTGTTGGTTTTCTACCTTGCAACAGCAACACATTGTGACACATCACACCACACATCGTTGCTTGACACATCCCATCTGCTACTCACTATCAGGGTGGGCCTCCGCACTGAGCTGCTCCAGTGCTGAGCCTGGTGGGAGAAGTGTTGCACCTGTGTTTGCTGTAATGACACCTACCATGTGCTCCTTGATAGGTGCCTTTCTTGTGTCAAGCTGCCTTTGAAATGGGGACTCTTCTGTTCTGGATGTGACCAAAGACTGTTGGTTGGATGCCTGAGGTAGTTCCTGTTGTGCCTTCATTAAGTGCCAGTATATTTTCTTTATGTTTCAGTGACCATACTTTTCTGTGTTTTTTTAATCACATTTTTCTATTAGCAAAATTTCTTTCTGTGATGAACTGCTTGGAGCCACTGTTATAGTTTAAGAACACTGCACTTTGCTTATTTATGGGGGATAAATGAGGATTAATCATTAATTAATGGGATTGTGGTGAAATTAATGAGTCACATTAATGTGACTTCAAAAATCCAGCAGTTGGAAACACTGAAATGAAGATGCTTTGAGTGAATTCTTTATATCACACAAGTTATTAAATGAAGAAGTGACTTATCTGTGGAACTCCAAGGAGGCGCTTCCTTATCCTCAGTAGTGTGAAGTACGCATTACATGGTCTGGAGACTGTAGAACATGCACATGATGGCAAAGCACAAATGTTTTGAGCAAGATGGTTCATTTCCAAGTAGAGATAAAGAAACTTGGGCTTGTCATTGCACTACAAGTGTCATCATTTTCAGTTACATAAATAAATATTCTACTTTGACTTAGATAATATGTCTGGACTCTTATTTCCTTCCTGGACTTCACCTTTTGTTTTCCAGCAACGTGGATGGTGGTGTTTCAGTATCTGAATGAGCCTAGGTTCAGTGTGATCCAAAAGCCAGTTGTCCATCATTGTTAATTTTGTTCCCTTTTAATCACTAAGACTGCTGAATCCCACAGCCCTTTCCTACAGCAAGATGAGATGTTCCTTTACTGTGTAGTTACAAAAGAATGTCTGTTCTACCATATAAACCAGGAAATGGTGAGAATGCATTGGCAGACTGCATCTGTGATCTAGGCCCCGAAACTGGTTAAGTTTACAAGCTTGAGTGAAGACAGAACTTGGGGTTGAACTCACATCCTCAACTAGACTAATTGTTCTGGGTGTACTCTGCCACCAAACTACCATTACATAGCTTGTGCTTGAAGGGCTGTGGGTCAGGACCACTGCTGAGACAAGATGAATCTCTGCTAGTTTTTTATTCAAACCTTTTTTGACCATGGTATGTTCTCTCAGGTTACATAAATAGCAGCCAGCTTCCTCTAGAGAAAGCTGGACTGTCTTTCCTGACACCTAGCCTGCAGCACCCCATTTTCTTGCACTTCTTGCATTTTCTAAGTCTTGCACTTCAAGACTTAGTCTTGAAGGAAACCAAGCAACCTCTTTGAGTGGCTGTCTAAACTGAAATGTGTTACAGGTGTGGAAGAGAGGGAGAAAAACTGCCACATCGTCTCGGAGAAACTGTTCCTGTGGTTGAGAACATCCTTCACTTGTGTTTTCAGATGCTTACAGCCTATAGACAGAGCTCTCCTTCTCTGTGTTAGGCATATAAGAAACCTAAGGCTGTTTTTTAAATTTATTTTGAAGCCCATTTTGCCTCTGCTTCTTAAACCTCTGCCAGCTCCCATGCAAAATGGAGTGAATCCTCTGTGTCTGCCCTGTAAGGTGTGGAGTCACTGTTCTGCAGCTAGCTGAGGTGTCTCCAGGTGCAGGACCCCTTGATGGTAGAAGAGACGTTTCCTGTTTGGGGAGGAAGAAGCCAAGAAGTGGTAGAGGCAGGTCTGAGTGCAGAGGAAGAGGCCAAGAAGTCCTAGAGGCAGGTCTGAGGAAGTTCTTCCCCCTGTGGGAGCAGGGGAAATGGTCTTTACCCAGGGTGGCTAAAATGTGAGCAAGAAAAGGGACACAAGTCCTGTAGTTGTCACTTAGGAGCAAGAGCTGCATGGGTGTGGGCCCAGGTGAAAAGCCACGGGAAGCTAAATTTGGAAGCTACTGATCTGGGATGGCAGAATTTTGCCTGTTTGCTGTCTTTTACTCTCCCCAGGATACCAGGTTTTAGAGGAAGTGCAGACACCTGCTGGGCATCTTGGTGGACGGCTGGCGGGTCTGTTTGCTGCCACGTGCTGCCCTGGGTGTAGCTGGAATGCAGACTGATCACATGGCTGTTGAGTTAGAGGAGAGGTCAGGCTATTTTCCTCAGGACAATGTGTTGTGCATGCTCTCTGTGTCCCTCAATCACTGGCTTGATCTATCTTCCCGGTGAGCACAAGCAACACCCCAGAAGTCTTTTTACCCTCCCCAAGATTAAACAAGCACCTTTGTACTTGTGATCCCCAAAGGTATTTCAGCCTCAGGGCTTTGAAAAAATCAGAAGCTGTTGCATGTGGGAACTCAGTGGGGAGGGTTCCTCTTGCTTCCTGGACATGTGGCAATAAATGGTGACATTTCATGCCAGGCTATGCTACACTACCCAACAGGTAGTGGGAGATAATGCCTTTTTTGCCTGGCTAAATGGTTGGGTTAATGGCCCTCCTTGAGGTCTAAAACACACAGAAGACTGTTTTGCTAAAAATGAAGCACTGTCTTCAGGTGAGTGCAGTGATGAGACTGCTGCAGATGTTTGAGGAAGCCACACAAACTCCATAGGGAGGGTACTGTCTTTTGACCAGCTTTGAACAAGTACTGGATCCACTCAGCAGCAGCATACTTTGGTGGTCTGGATGTCTCATTAAACTGCTTAAGTTGCACTCCTCGCTCCACTTTACCCGTGACTGGATATGGGGTCAGCACACTGAGCTTTCTGTCTGTTTTAAAGTGATGGGCTCACTTACTTGGGTTCACAAAAGTGGTGCCAAATGCTGTCAGACTATGTTTTGTTGCTGCATGGTTGTGCTGGTTTGAAAGTAAACTGGTGGAAGAAGTGAACCCCACTCAACAACCTTAAGAGAGATTACAGGTCAGAGTTACAATTTATTAAAGAGGTTATGATAAATACAAAGATACAGAGAAAACTGGTTTTAACCCACAAAAACTGAATATAATTTGGCACCCTGTTGGTCAGGGTGATGGTACCAGTCCTGTCGAAGTTCCTCCTCCAAATCCATCGAGTGGTGGTGCCTGAAGTCCCCAGGCCCAAAGATCATATATACTCAGGTTTGTTAGGAAAATTAATCCACAACGCCAGAGGTTTATGTCCAAAAAGGAAACAGAGGAGTCCCATAGCTTTATTCATGAATAAAGGGAGAGACCACTGGGGCATCTTCCATAGGGTCTCTCAAAATGATGGAGCATGCAGCCTCCTTTTATCCTAATTTCCTGGCCGCATTTCCCTCTCTCTCCCCGTTGGCTGAGGTAGTTGAGAAGTAAAGACTTCCCGAATCATGTAATAGAGACCCCCTCCTAATGTGCACAGCCCCCCACCCCACCCCCTTTTTTTCTTTGTATCTCTGTTCTTTTTCCCTAAGCCCAAGAATTTAGCACAGTGAGCAGCAGTGTCAATTGGTGGAATTCCTACGGAATTTATGGTTCCTCTCATTGCTTTTTTCACCTATCAGTAATCTGGCTTTATCCACAAACAGGCCCACAGTTTGCAAAGACACATCCCTCTCATTCCTTTCAGGTTCAGGTGGGAATGCTCAATACCTCCCTCAGGGAGGTGAGTTTCATAATTCGTGAGGTAACGCTGTGAGTCATGGGATATTTTGAGAGTTCTTGATGGTTTAAGTCCTTGCAGCTGCCCATTATGCTGGTGGCATTGAGTCCTTTATGGCCCATTAACAGAGATGACCCCTCAGGCCGGGTGGGCCTGTGCTAGTGTTTCCCCCGAGGAGTTATCACAGCTGAGTCATTGGTGTGAAGAAAAAGAAACACTGCCCTGCCTCGCAGGGTTTGCCTCTCCTTCCTTATCTCATTTAGTGCACTGGGCAACTTCTGCACACGATCCATCATCAACGGTTCATCAGAAATAATGCAGAGGTGGGTAAAATACTCCTGTAGCTAGGACAATGGTGAAGCTGCATTCTTCCACCACAGCATGCTTCCACCGGCCCCAGCACTGCTTTCCAGGCGCTCCAGGAAGTGTTTGTGCAAGAGGGGAATAAAGGGAATATCCGCAGGGCTTGCTTCGAAGCAACTGGCATTATACAGGTATGATTCACTCCTTGGTGTTTGTGGAGCTGAATAAGCCACCCTTGGCCTGCTGCAAGGCACCCTGTACAGCATGTGTGGATGCAGTTGTACGGGAAATCCCGCTATGAAAAGCCAGTGTAGACAGAGGAGTCCTGCAACTTTATTCGAATAAAGGGAGAGAGTCCACCGGGCTACACGCCCGCGGGGTTTTCTCTCTCGAGGTTTCGAAGGGCGCAGCTTCCTTTTATCCTAAACTGCCGGCCTCATGTTGCCCTCTTCCTTTTCCCATTGGCTGAGGTACAGGAGGGTACAGCCTTCCCTAACCGCCTACCACATACCCCCCCCTTGAACCTGTCATTTTACCCCAAAGTTCAGAAACTCGGGCTTGTGCAGGCCCACTTGACTGTTTCAGGAGCCAAGCTGTCTGGGCTCTGCAATAAACCTGCTGCCCAAAGTCAGTAGAGACATTAAGACCCATTTCAAAGACATTAACGCCAATAGCTTCACCCATCAAATTGTTTGTAAAAACATTAGCACACATCTTTCCTATCACAGGTGTTTGGTGCTGATGCTGAGAGGGAGAACCAGACCCCCAGGAGAAAGAAATGCTCTGCAAAATCTGCTCAGCTCATGATGGTTCAACTGCTTTAATCGGGCCTGAATTTGTGTTCTGGAAGAGCTCTGGCATCTCTATCAGCTCTCCTGTAGATGGGATGAGCTGGATTAGGCCCGGGGACTGCAGCAGGGAGTACAGCCAGCTTCTGGCTCCATGTGCCCCAGGTCTCCCTCCTCCCCCTCCTTGTGAGGTTGCCAGCACCCTGTGGAGCAGCTGAAGCTCCTGCCCCACTGCCTGTGGATTTTGATGCTTGTCTCTGCCCTGCAGAGATCTGGCAGCTGGGCTGCACCCGCTGTCCCAAAGTACTCTGGCATCCTACCTCCGCTGAGTAGCCCCTCAGGCCCCTGCTCTGGGGGCTGCTGAGCATGTGCTGTTTCCTCGTGTCAGGAGAGCCCAACCCTCACAATCTGAGGGCTGTTGTGAGCTGTCCTTTCCCACCCTCCCTCTGTTTGTTTTGCAGGGTTTTAGCCACAGGACCTGTGATTTTGTGCTGGGGAAGACACAGGGCTGGAAAGCAGAGCCAGGCTCTGTATTCATAGCCAGTGTCTCTCAGTTCTGAATTCAGCAGCCCATGTCCCTCCAGGCCCCAGCTGAAGTGTGGCCATGTGATGGGTTCACTTCTCCTGCCGTTTCCTGCAGTGCTCCCTGGGGGTCCCCCGCAGCCCAGGGCTCCCTCAGCCGGCAGAGGCGCATTCTGGGGGGCTCAGCCCTGTGCCCCTGGGTCGAGGGAGGCAGTACACAGCCACGGGTTCCCCCTTCTCCCCGTGTCCCTCAGCAGGGGCTGCCCAGCCCACGCGGCACTGGGGTGTGGAGTGCCTGGCCAGACCGGCTGGGCGAGTCGGGGCTGAGTCACTCTGGCGGTGCACGGCTGAGCGAGGGGCAGCGGGGCCCGCCGCTGGCTCCATGGCGCTCAGTGTTGGTGTCCGGCGGCTCTCCCAGCTGCCAGGCCATGGCGAGCGGCAGGTCCATCTCAGCTTCCGAGGTGGGCTCCGGGTGGCAGGGAGGGCAGGGGGTTGAGGGCTGGGGGCTGCCTTCTCCTGCCAGCACCTTCACACTTCCTCTCTCCTTCTCAAGGCTTCACCCAGAAGACGAGGAAGGTCTGCTGTGGCCCAGAGGCCGTCTTCAAGGAGGTGAGGGAACTGGGGTCATGTGGAACATATGGGACAGGTCAGTGTCTTGGTCATAAAGTCATAGGTTGATTTGCACTGGAAGGGATCTCAAAGATCATCTAGTTCCAACCCCCACACCATGGGCAAGGACACCTTCCACTAGACTGTTTTCTGGGAATTTCTCTGCTGTGTCCTTCTTCTGCTGTGCTCAGAGGGGCAGATGGGTCCCTCACACTGTGTCTGTGACCTACACGTACGAGCTGCAGGAGCTGAAATTCAAGTGAGTGACACTGCCTGGAAGCCTGGGCACATCAAAGCTGAAGGCAAAGCTCCCCCTGCCCTCAGAAGGCCTCATTGTCACTGCAGTCGATGCCTTGTGGGGCAGGAGTGGGACTTGTGTGTTTGAGTGCATGTGTGTTTGAGTGCGTAAGTGTGGGCACATGTGTGTGTGCAGGGGCAGGGATGGGGGTGGCCTGGGAAGCATGTCCGCCTCTCCAGTGCCATCCCCACTGAAGCCTGTGACAGCCCACCTCTGCTGTTCTGGGGGGTGGTTCCCACCTGCTCCTTGCTCAGGTCCCAATGCCAATGTGCTGCCTGGGGAAAGGCAGAGAAGGGGGAGGGGCGGGAGAAACAGCCACCGTTTTTAGTGTGTGGTGTTGTGTGGTGAGTTGAAGCGTCAGGGTGCAGCTTTTCTATGAGCCAGATGACTCCTGCCTGGGTGGTCTCTTCTCCCCATGTACCTCTGTACATTCCCACGTTCTGTCTCACTCCACAACCTGCTCAGGGACCCCAGCAGGCACAGGCATCCTTCTTTTTCCAGAGTGGTGCTGCTCTGACTTCTGTAGCAGCTGACCTGTAGCTCTATGCTGCTGGAGGGACTCTATGATCTGCCTGGCCAGCAGGAAAGTAACTTCCCACCACAGCTGCTTTTCATCATGCCCATGGACTTCATCACCTCATAGGGGAACCAACCAGCCACAAGACATGGGAAAGTGTGGCTGAGAATGAGTTGTCATTTCTTCCTGCTCCATTTGTTTGCAGCTCTTTCGCTGGCCTCACTATGGGAAGCTCATCATGGGTGAAATGCTGTCCATTAAAGTTTACAACTGCAGCAAGGTTTTCAGTAACAGGTGGGTCCTTTGACTGTTTGGGTGACCAGTAGAGGTGGGGGAGGAGACATACTGGTCTACTGGGAATAGAAAATGGTTATTGAAAATTTGATGGAAGGAAGATGAGCAGGTTGCCAGTTATAGAGGAAGGATGGAGCTGGTTGTTCTGGTGGAGCAGCAGTGCTCTACATATTAAGTTAAATAAGGGGAATGATTTTAGTTGTGCCAACAGTAACAGGGACTACATGAGGATCCAGACCCTCAGCTGGGACAAAGGTTAAACAAGGCCCTAAAAACCAGCTTCAAGGGCAGGTCTTGCTGCAGACAGGGGACCCACTCTCACCCTGAACATCCTTGTGGTGACTGTGATCATGCTGCACCCAAATTCAACATATCTGTCCGTGTAGGAAAGCCCTGAACCCATTGTGGTATGGTTTAACCTTTAATAAGACAGCAATTTCAATCTAAAAGATCAGCCAGAATTTAAAATGCTTCTAGGTGACACAGACACAACACTGTGAACTCAGTGGTTATTCCAACAGTAGTAAAACACTGCAGCAAAACCCAAGAATAGAGGTGACAGATTGAGTAGTGGTGGTGGAGCAAGAAAGGCAGCAGAGGCGTGTCCTTCAGGATATGTGAAACATGAGGATGCAGGGAAAGGTGCCAGCTCTGATAAGCAAACTGTAAGAACTGAAGGAAAATGCACCACCTAATAATGCAAACCTAATAAGTTTGCATCCAGCTAATAATGCACACCTTTTCAAAGATGTCAGAGAGGGCATGGAGGAAACAGATGAGCACAACACATGCAAAACACAGATAAAGACAGAGCAGTAAGTGTGACATAATGTTGTGTCACTGTTTCCTGGATGCTTTCCTTATGGGAGCTGGATCAGAGGAATTGTCTCTGACTGAAATGTTAATAGAAACTGCTACAGGACGAAGATATAACACAAACAGTAACAAAACAGTAGGACCTCACAGCCTGGAGCTAAGGAGTCCAGTGGGAAATGAGTGGACTGACACTATATCCACACACCTCCACTGCTGGGGAGCAGCGTAATGGCAGGTGACAGACAGTACAGTTCAAAAGCGGTTGGTCTGTGCACTGGGATGGTCAAAATTAAATAGAAAGAGAGTGTGGAAGGACAGAAGAGAAAAATTTCTTACATTGCTGTATCTGTTTGTGGTCTCTGGACTTCTGTGTGTGCATCCCTTCTGTGGCAGCAGCACCAAGCTGGCAAAGCTGGAAAGGAGGGGGATGAGCAGAGAGACTCCTTCCTTGGGGTAGGAAGTTGGACAGGCTCTTTGTCTCAGAGAAAAGGGAGGTGAGAAGGAATACAAGAGATCAACAGCTCACAGCTGAAATTGAGATGTGTGAGGAGCAATTCCTCTTGTTTGAGTCCTGAGTGGGCAGTCAACTCTTCCAGTGGCAGTTCCCAGCTGGCGCTGGGAAGCTCTGCTTCATACAAGGCTTAGCCTGGCTGCCAGCAAAGATGCCACAAGGTGATGGAGGCCCATGTACGCCTGGGTGCAGAGTGTCACACAAGCCAGGGTTAGGAGTGGCAAATGCCATCCTGCATGCCTTACTGCCCCTTGCAGGGAGCCAGATGACCCTTCGCCAGGGAGAAGCCCCTTTGGAGTAGGTAAATTTTCGCCTGACTTGCTGCAGACATTCCTGTGGTCATAGCTTTATGTCCTATTTCTGTATTTCCTTGTGTAAAGCCTCTGTTTCCCAGTTTTATCTGGGAAGAGTCACCCCAACTCTGCTGCGTGCCCAGACACAGACTGGCTCCTGTGAAGCCCAACTCTGCTGAAGGGGAGATCTCCTTTGCCCTTCATGAGTCTGGATCTGCACAAGCCTTTAACCATCAGTGGCAGCTCAGTTGCAAACAGCTGCCTGGGCATGACTGGGGTGGAGGCAGGGCCTGCTGCAGGGTCAGCCTCCGGTATTCAGTTGCCAGACTTCCTATGGAAAACACTTCAGCAACTTGGAGAGGCTGTGAGCAGGAGAGTGGAGATCCCAGTACTTCCCAGGATGTAGGTGCTGATGCTATGTACAGTGTTGTTGCAGTCTCTCTTTTTGTTCCAGGCTGCTTGGTACCCTTGTCCTCAGCCTTCAACACCTGATGACATCCGGAAGGTTAATCCTGCGGGAGTCCCTTGTGGACAAGAACAACAGAGTCACTGGTGTAAGTCCTCCATGGACAGCCTGGCTATGAGCAGTCAGTGAGGCTTTGTGGGAAACCTCATGTGGCACTCCCCAGGTGGACTGGGGGCTGAGGGGGAATCCAAAGCGCTGTTCGAGCCGAGAAGCACTGTGGCATTTGTGCCGTCTCTGCAGAGGGACGCAGACACTTCACATCCACCAAGAGGTTTCTAGGAGCATCTACAAATACATGGGGTGGGCTGGGGGTCCTGGAGACCTGCCAAGGGCCTGGATGAGCAGAGGAAGGCTTTGTAAAACCTTCTCAAGTCTGGGCAATGGATGTAGGAAGTGGCATCTCATCTGCTTCATGCACCACCCAGTGCAGGTATACAGGCTGCTGCAGTGACGGAGTGAGGTAGAAGCTGACAGGGTGCCTTGGGACCCCCAGCAAGCTTTTGGGTTAAACACTAGCACTAACTGGATGGCTTAATGAGTGTCTGGAACAGCATGAGTGGCTCTGAGACCTGACTGCCCCTCTGCTCTGCTCTGTGGGTCCTGCTCTCCTCCTGTCCTGGCATTGGGGCTCAGTGGATCCTTTGTGCGTGTAGAAGATGAACACTACCCTAAAATGGGCTGTTTCCTGCCAGCTGGGTGTGCAGGCACAGCTCAGTGGGTTCCTGACTGCCAGAGTTGTGTGCCAGGGCAGCTGGAAGGGCAGGAAGAGCAGAGGTGGAGGCAGCAGTCCTGCAAGGTGCTGCATGTCTGCTTGCTCTTCACACAGGCAGTATGACTAAACCACATGGTGGCACACGGAATGCAGCTCTGTGGCCACCAGACCACCAGCCTGAGTGGCACAGGCACAGGTTTCTTGTGTTGTTGGACTCCTGGATCACAGAGCAGGTCCAGGCAGAAACTGAGCATTTCCAGGATGATTTTTAGCCCATGCAGCTCACTGGATAAACATTCATGCTATTAAAGAGACAGGGATTGGACTCACTCCTTGGTGCTGGTGATGGTTTGAACGGACCCCACTGTGTAAGGTCAGAGCTACCCTGTGGCCCAGCCCTTTGCCCCTGGGGGCCTCTTCCCTTGTGCTAACAGCCACACTTGTGCTGATGAGCTGCTCCAACCAAAACCCAACCACATTCAGCTTTGACAAGTTAGTTTTGGATTGTGCAACCCTGGCTGCACAACAGCTGCAGGTGACAGAAATAGTCTTGCCTGCCCATCCAAGAGCAGCCTGGGACCCTCTCACCTCAACTTGGTAAAGACATGACCCTAAGAGAGAGGCTGTTCCTTTAGCAAAGTGGGAATAAAGCCATTAGACTTCCTGCTAGTCCACGTCCTGTTCTTCTCTGGGACTTGAGTTATTTGTGCCCCATTTTCTCCTGGGGGTTTGAAAGAGTGTTTTTAGAGCCTTAGCTCTTTATCCAACTTCGTCTCAGGCTTCTTCACCCTCCAGCCTCTGCTGCTGCCTTTCATGATCACTGTACTGCTGCTTTCTTGGGGTGCATTTCTTTTCCCAGAAATGTTTGTTTTCCAGGGATTGAGCTCTGAACCCAGCTTGTACATCCCCTTCAGCCTACTAAGGAGTGATCTCCTCCATGCTAGTGATTTTGGCTTCTGCTGGGAAATTCTTTGTGTTTGTGTTGGATTGAGATCAGGCTGGCCACTGTGCTGATACCCAGGGTGCTCTGTACTTCTCTGGCTGTCCTTCCATGTCTCTTGTGATGCAGACTCTTGGTGTGCTGATGGCTTCTCCAGCATATTAATCCGAGCTGTTCTGCCTAGGGATGCTCTGCCAGCTGTCTTGTGCCTCCCCTAGAGAGACTGCTCCAAATCCTACATGTCAGTCTGCAGGGCTGTCCCCAATTCCCTTGTCAAAAATGCCTCGAGGTGACTCTGGGGTCCTCTTTATGGTAGATTTTTAAACTTGAGCCAGCTTTTATTCAATGAATCCTAGATTTTGGGAAGCTGCAGAGGAGGGAGTTTTGTTTTGTCTAGCTTGTTGACGGAGGCAGACAAGGGGAGTCTGGTATAAACAGGCTTCTTGTGGGGATATGACCACCTTTCTTCTGTTTCTTTCCACCAGCTTCTCACTTCTTTTTTTCTTCCATGCTCCCCCTTTTTCTTTTTTGTGATATTTCTGCCGTTGTTTTGTGGCTGCCAAGCTCTCAGGCCATTTCACTTTCTGCTTGTAGATCTACATTGAGTTGGATTTGCGCTACCAGCCTCCAAATGGCTCAGCAGGGAGCTGGGTTGAAGAGGATTTTGTCTATCTTATGAAAGACAGGTATGGAAATCCTAGGAAGAGCAAATTTCCAGGCAGTTTGTACAGCTCCCTTTGTCAGTGGCAGCCTTTGGAATGCAATGCAGCCTCATTTACTCTCCACCTCTGGCCAGACTGATGCATCTCATCTCTGCTGCAGCAATAAGGGAGCAGGGCTCTTGGATAAAAATACCTTGCCATCACAATGAGCCTTTGAGTGCAATGATCCACTGTCAGTGCTGGGAGTCCTGGGACTCCCTGGGAGAGTCTTGAGAGCATTTATGCAGCCTTCCTGGCTTGTGATTGCAAAGTTGCAGAGAGCATGGCTTTGGCCTCCAGGAACTGCATGCACCCTGCACACTTGTGGTACCCAAAGCCAGGGGAGTTGTGGGTTTCTGGGCAGACAGGATGACAGGCAGCAGCAAGTCCTGCAGAGTGTCACTTGTGGAACACTAGAGGGGAAACAGCAGACACATGCGGTGGACAGTGGATAAGCCTAGGAGAAAAATGCTGGTGTCCCTGCCAAGAAATAAGCAGGAGCATGGCTGGGCCACTGTTACTTAAATGCACCAGGGAACAGCAGCAGCACACTGGTCTTTGCAGCAAAATATCTTTTGTTTTTACAGTTCGGAGTTAATAATCCGCAATCCTGGATTTGAGCAGCTGGAGTAAGTAGCCCTACTGGAATGTCTTGGCTCACCCTTCTGGGTGGAGGGCAGTGCACAGCCCACTTGTCATTGCTGATGTATGGCTCATGGCACGCGGGCGGACCGGGGGGGCTTGCAGGACTGCCGAGGGGCTGAGAGTGAAGGAACTGGACAAGAAGGCTGCTGCACTAGGCAGAAAGTTGGCAAAAGGTCTGGAGACTGATGAAGAAGGCGAAGAGGAGGAAGATTTCTATGATACATCTGAGATTGAGGCCTCGGGCATCATCTTCAGCCCTGTGAAGAGGTATCCATGGCATGCTCTTCTCTCTTGCCCTTGCTTGGGTCCTGGGGTAGAAAGTGCCAGATCCTGGAGAATTCTTGCAGCTCATGGCAGTTTGCTTTGGCAAAATGTCAAAAAGCTTCCATCTCTAATGGCCCTATACTGAGTGTGTTGGGGATTTGCTCATTCCCAGGGCAATGGGCCATTATTTGCCAGGTTTTCTGTTGTTTCCCTTGGTGGGGATTTACTCAGGTTCATGTTGACAAAGACACCTGCTCACCTGGGCTTTTTTTTTCTGTGCAGCCGCTCCAGACTCTGCTCTGCACGGGACCTCTTTGCCACCCCAACCCCGCAGAGCTTCCAGGTACTGCAGCATTGGGTGCATGTCCCCTTAGCTGCCTCTGGCCCTGCAGCCAAGCCTCTGGCCCCTTATTGCCTTGCTGCAGGCCTGGGCTTCTCCAATTGCCACATACTCCATTGAGGCATCTAACATGAAGACCATCATGCTTTGTGTGACTTCTCTGGGCAAGATGTAAGGTTCCCTGAATGGACTGCATCCCATCCATGAGTGCTGGCCCCAGTGTCAGTGAGCCCATGTAGTTAGCTATGGATAAACAGGAGAAGGGAATCAGCTATATGTGCAATTGAAAGACACTGCCTGACCAGAGCTTCAGAGAGTACCCAGGCAAGGCTGGTGCCTGCCAGCTTTCCCAGGGCCTGTGTCTTCCTTAGGGACAGCTGTGGGACATGCCCAGGGCCGGAGGGCTATGTGAAGGCTTGCTTGGACATGCTGGGAGGCTGGTAGGAAGCTGTGGCTCTGGCTGATTATCTGACATCAGGCTAAACTGATTTCAGGGCAGGTCTCCCAGCCTGGCTACGGATTTAAATCCTTCCCTGGTTCTAAGTAAACGTGGACTCACATTTGGTCCTATCAACCAAGCAGAAAACTTTTGTGACAGTTGAATTTCCTACCATTGTTTTCTTGAAGCAATGATTCTGTACCTTAACAGTGGCTTAGTTACTTATACTGAGAGCAAATGTGAGAACATTTCTTGCATATCTTAGACTCATAAGCAGTTGCAGTAAATGAGACAGCTGCCTTCCAGTCTTTTCAATGGTGTCCATCTCAGTAGGATTCAAAGAGGAGTATTAACAGAAGATACAAAAAGCATCTTCTCCAAGATGCTCTGTGGACCCCACCATGTGAGACCAGTGGGTTTGCAACCCCTTGGGATCAGGAACTGAGGGTACGAGTGCTGCTAGGAAGGTCTACTCTTGTCAAAACTACTGGGACTCTAACACTTTATTTCCTTGCTTGTCTGAAAGAAACAAGTATCTCAAATACTGCTTTGGTCTGTTGTGCCTGTAGCAGATTTCAGCAGCCATGCTTTTGCTTGCTCTAGGCATCCACCTCTGCATTGAGAGTGCATACTTGTTGAAACAGTCTCAGGATGGAGATGTAAACAAGGAGAGTGCTGATTTTCTCCCACATTTTCTCAGGTTGGGATTAATGTAATTGAAGCACAGAAGCTGGTGGGGGTGAACATCAATCCCTTTGTTGTAGTCAAGGTTGGAGAGGAAAAGAGGCACACGGCGACGCAGAAGTCAACAAACTGCCCCTTCTACAATGAAGTATGTGATATGGACAGAGGCCCTGTCCTTGCCCCACTGGTGTCCCAAGTGCCTGCGACTGTCCTTGCAAGAGATGCCTGGGAGCCTGGGGCTCAGCTGTCTTGCTCTTCTCTTACAGTATTTTTTGTTTGACTTCTATGAGCCAAGGGACATTTTATTGCACAGACTCATAGAGATCTCGGTATGTATGTCTTCCTCTTCATCTTACACCAGTTAGTGATACAGCCTGATGCTTCTGTGCATAGACACTGGGAGCGATGGGCAAAGCAAGGGTACCAATACCACTGAGGTGTTCCAGCCAGAAGCACCTGCCCACAGAGAGCCACAGGGCCTTCCTGGGGCCAAGACCTAGCCCTGCTCTGAGCCAGCATTGGGCAGTGCTACCTTCCCACCTCCCCCAGGTCAGGGTTTTTCTTCACTCTGTGACTGAAGTGGGGCCTCTGGGGCACTTTCTTGCCTGCTGCCTTGTTGTGCTGCTGTTTTGGCAGCAATTCCCTACTGCCCCTTACCCTGGAGCCTCATCCTGCAGGTCCTGAAGGTAAGTGGCTGGTGTGAGGGGAGCTCAGAAATTATTTGTGCTGTAGAAAAGCCTAGTCAGGCAGAGAGGTTGAAAATCCCTTGGCCCAAAGCACAAGGGCTTCCCCAACACATGGGGATGTTCTGAAGATAGCTAAACCCAGCCAGCATGTCCTTTGCCAAGTGGTCTCCAGCACTTCCTCTGTGAAAGGCTGCACGTCTCTTCTGCTGGTGTGAGTTCAGCAAGCACTGAGCAAGACTTGGGTTTTGGGAGACACACTAGCCTGGTGGGCTCATGGCTCTGCCCTAACCCAGCAGGAAAACAGATCTGTGGGAAAACAGATCTGTCCTAAGTCCATTGTAGGGGTGTGGCTTACTGGGACTGCAGAAACTGAACTGGTTGCACATGACTGCCTTGGTCTAGGCTTGACTGAGGGCTATGGGCTGGTGGGCTTTGTGGGAGTAGTTGGGTAGGAATGGGTTTGTCCCAGGGCTAACACAGATCGGTCAATCTGCATGAGGAGCTTGCAACCACTGCCTCAGCTGTGCTTTGGAACGAGCACCTCTTGGCAGCCCTGTCTTCCTCAGAGATATCTGGATGTATCACCCAGCTGGCCACACCTCACGGTGCTCAGTGGGACTTGTGCTGTCTGCAGGTTTTTCACTCAAAGAAGATACCATTTCTGGGAACTTGCATAGGAACATTCAAGATGGATGTTGAGACAGTGTACAGCCAGCCAGGTATGAGGGACGGCACTGCATACCTGTGCCTGCCCTTGGCTCTATCTGAAACTGGTGTTTCCTTCATGCTCTGAAGGGTCTGGTCAGGGCCCTGGCTTTAAAGCATTTAGTTTGCATGAGGACCTGAGCTTGCTTCTCCTCCCAGCTGTCTGAAGGCAGGTGACACCTCCTGCACCTTCAGAGGCAGGGTCAGGGCAGTCTTTGTGCAGACAGAGTTGGATGTGAAGTGGTAACCTGGCCTCTCCCTAGGGAACTTCTCCTCTTCCCTCTCAGATCACAGATTTTTCCAGAAGTGGGCAGTTATCAGTGACCCCACGGACACCCGGGCAGGTGTGAAAGGCTTTGTGAAGTGCAGCATCTCTGTCTCTGCACGTGGGGATATTGTGGGCTTCCTTCCCACCTATTCCAGGAACCAGGATGAGGACATTGAAAGGTAGGTGCAGTGGGATTTTGCATGGCCCTAGGGAGCACTGCCATGTCTCTCTTCATACTACCTTTTTTGCCCTGTTTTCCCCTCTTCTGATGGGCAAAGACCCAGTGAAAAGACCTGTGGTGAGGCAGGATCCAATCTTCCTGCCAGTCAGTGAATTTCCCAGCATTGTGTTCTGTGGACTCCAGAAGAGAGGCAGAACGTGAATTTGTCTTTCAGGAACCTGCTGCTGCCTAAGAGAGTCCCTGCAGAGAGACCCTGGGGCAGGGTCTGCATCAAACTGTATCGTGCTGAGGGACTGCCCAGCATGAGCGCAGGCATCATGGGTGGTATCTCCAAGATCATAGGGGAGAGAAAAGTCTTTATCGACCCATACGTGCAGGTCTCATTCTGTGGGCAGCAGGTGAGTCTGTGGGGAAACTCTGTTGGGACAGGCTGAATCTCCCTCAGCTGTGTGGCAGCATATGGTGGGCTCACGGTGCCAGGAGCCTCCATGGGGCACAGCAATCCCACTGAAAACAGGCTGGGAGAGCCCAGTTCTTGCTGTCTTTAGCAGTGGCCTGAGCTGTGTGGCCATGGTTGTGCGATGTCTGGATGAGAAGGCTGTTCTTGACTTTTGTCTCTACAGAGAGCTGCTCATGGGACAGCCCCAGCCCTGGGCACAGCTACTGGCTGAGCTACTGACTTTGCAGGCAGAGAGTCATATCCTTAAACAAAGGGATAGGGTCAAATAAATCCTAGAGCAGGACAGAAGTTCTTTTTCTGTGTCAAGCTGGGCTCAGCCTGAGACCCTTGAGAGAGTTTACTGAGATAATGGCCCCATTTTTGCACACAAGGTCAGGGTTTCTGGTCCCGTAATAACCATTAATAGGCGAATCAGTCTCTGGGCCTGGAGTGGTCCAGGCAACCCTTATACA
This sequence comes from Dryoscopus gambensis, assembly GCA_013389985.1. Lineage (NCBI taxonomy): Eukaryota > Metazoa > Chordata > Aves > Passeriformes > Malaconotidae > Dryoscopus > Dryoscopus gambensis. The sequence continues at coordinate 23,943 of WEIT01003339.1, read as the reverse complement.
CCTCTGGGTCTGCTGCCGGCTTTCATTCCCTTGACTGTGCAGGTCATGCCAGGGCCTTGGGACAGCCCCCCATTAATGAAACAGAGGAATTGCAGGAGAGGGGATAAGAGCAGGGACACTGCCATCCCCAGAGCCTGCTCAGCACCATCTGTAGGTGGCACAAGAGTACATGCCATTCCCTGACAAGCTCTGAGGCATCCCTTTTTTTGGGCACTATTTGGGGCTATGTGGCTTTCATATCTTCTCCTTCCCAGGGGGAAACGTCAGTGGAGACCAACACCACTGAGCCTGAGTGGAATGAGCAGATCAGTTTCATTGAGATGTTCCCACCTCTGTCCAGGAAGATAAAAGTCCAGGTGCTGGATGATGCCAATGTCGGTGATGTGGCCATTGCTACACACTACATTGACCTGCAGGAGATCTCGGACCCTGACAGGAATGGTGAGGCTCGGCATGGCTGCCCCGGGGCAGGATGTCCTGGGCAGCCCCATGCCATGCACTTTCTGCTTGGCGTGGTGGTCTCCTGGTGGTGGGAGCAGGAGTGGCTGAAGCACGCTGACATTCTGGTGTCCTGGGCTGTCCTCTTGGGGGAGGTGTCTCTGCAGCAGCATCCTGGAGCATAATGAGACCCTGTCCCTGTCTCTGCAGGCTTTAACCCCACATTTGGCCCAGCCTGGGTGAACCTGTATGGCTCCCCCCAGAACTCAGCTCTGCGGGACATCCACAAAGACCTCAATGAAGGCATGGGTGAGGGCATCTTCTACCGTGGGCGCATCCTCATGGCCGTCACAGTGGAGATCTTCAGCAGCCCCAGTGCGGCAGAGAGGAAGCTTGGGGACAGGACAAGAGGTGCCCTGAGCAAACTGAAGCTGAAGAAGAAAAGTAAAAAATCCAAGGAGAAAACGAAAGAACTGAGCCAACTGCAGGGAGAGGGGGAGGCTGGGAGCTCTCAGGAGGTTGAGCAGCCCAGGGAGGTCACTGTGGAGGTGGAAGAGCTTCATCCGCTCCCTGAGGTGAGTTCTGCAGTGCTGACATGGTTGATTCATGCCAGTCTTTGGCATGCACAGTTGTGAAGGGAAAGAGGCAAGGCGGTAGGCAGCTGTGTTGGTACAATAGCCATCCCTTAGCCTACAACCTGCTCAGTGGCTTCACACAAGCATCAGCCAAAGCCATGGCTCTGCACCAACACCTCAGGACTTCCAAGAAACCTTATCCTGCCTCTGGCACCCCAGTGGTGATTTCAGCAGCATCCTGTTGAGGTCCTGTGGAAGAGCTGTCAGGCATCAGTCATGCCCTGGTGCTCAGGCAGTATTTTGGCACACAAGGCTCTCAGGCTGATTTCTGTCTCCTTGCTCAGAATGTGTTGGGGAGAAAGGATGAATTCCTCCTCTTTGCTGCCTTCTTTGAAGCCACTATGATGGACTCCTCTCTCAGCTCAAAACCTGTCAGCTTTGAAGTCTCTATAGGTGGGTATTCCCCAGTGGCCCATGTCCAGAAACCATGGGAACAGTGTGAACCTCCCTCTGACAGCCAAGTCAGTTCTTGACACTGCCCTGTCAAGTCGGCTCAGGAACCTGGGAAGGATGAGGAATGAGTCCAGGGAGTGTGCACAGTGCTTTACTTACCTGAAAAGCCTGGATCTCTTCTATGGAATTGGAGATTTGCACTATTTATATGAATTACCTGTTTCGGGAAACTTTTGGGAAACTCTTCTAGTAAGAGGGTGTACAAAGAAGTAGAAGGGTTTGGTAGCAAGAAGGAGAAACAAAGGAAGGAAAGCTGGGGTACTGGGGTTGGCCATGTGGCACTGAGGGGATGTGACAACAAGTGATGGGAAAACAATGGTTGGAGAGTGAGTTAAAGCCCCCACCTGCTAAGCTGGACGGGGGGGGTGAAGGTGCTTGATGCTGATATACTACTTTAGGAGCTGGCCCCAGTGTAGGGATGCAGATGGTAGTCAGCAGGCACTTGGTGGAGCTGGCAGAACTGGAGAAGGCATACACGAGGACCTCCTTGCAATTGCCCAGCTCCCTCTTGGACCTCCTGGTTGTCCATGTGATGCGCCATATGGTAGGACACTACTGAACTGCTAGTTCCCAAAGCAGTAAATACCCCTGTGCTTCTTTTGGCAGGAAGACTGCACTCTGGTTTTGCCAGCTAGAAAACTTCTTTTCTAAAAAACACTGACTGATCCCACTTACCTGTTTATCATTTAATGCTTACCTTCAAGGAAACTATGGCAATTCTGAAGAGGTTGTGACCAAAGGATGGCAAAAAGTGGAAAAGGGAGAAGTGAAAGAAGAAAGGCAGCCTTTACTGGATGCTGGTTCAGGTGGTGAGCTGGATACTGAAATCCTGACTCCAGCTTTAGCAGCACTGAACAAATCAGTGACGAAGAGCCAGAGACCAGAGCCCATGGAGTATGACAAGTAAGTCTTCTATGTCTTTCTATCCCACCTTTCCTGTCACAGCTTCCCAGGTTGGTTGTTCCAGATGTTATTAGAGGTCTGCTCAGCAATGCATCATAGGTTTCTCTTCTTTGCAACCCTGCAGCTTGCCATGGCCTAGCTGGCTGGGATTTCCCACTAGGTCTACGAGCCCTATGTCTTCTTGATGTGTGCAGATGGCCAAGGACAGGGTCCCAAGGAAACTGAGACCTGTCAATAACAGCCATCCCTTTTCTGCTTCACAAGCAGCATCCTTAGGGCTTATTTCCAGTGAGGAAGGAGAGGAGTACTCTTGGCATATGCTGTCCTATGTTGAGCAGGCAAGACACATACACAAGCTCTTCTAATGATATGTTTGCTCTGGGAATGCTGCCTAGTTTGTCCAACAGGCCTGGCAATGTCTTGGTTTTTGCATTGTGAGGCCTGTGCCTGCTACTACTTAGACCCATAGCAGTGAGAAATCTTGGCAGCATCCCATGCTCCTGTCAGCCTCACTCATCTGAGCATTTGCTGCTTCTCTACTAGAAACCTTGTGTGCTAGTTTGGGATGGCAAAGGGCAGATCCAGCAGCTTGCACACATGACCAAGGTGCAGAGCCCAAAAGAGCCAATAAATTTCCTGTGAAGGAGACAGAGTTCAGCCTCTGTTCCCTTGCTGGGTGTGCAAGTGCATGTATTATGATATAGCATATACTTTCTGGAGCAGTAGCCATAACCTCCTCTGCCTGCTGCCCTTAGGTCATACAGCTGCCTGCCCATGACACATGAAAAACCCTGCGTCTATGTATGGAGCTACTGGGAGGATCATGCCTGGAGACTCTGCATTTCCAACTGGATTGTCAAACTAGGAGTGCGCCTGGTAGCATGTTCATGGTGTTTGTCTGTGGCATGCTCCTTCCTGGTGTGCTTTCCTTGTTGCATGTGCAGTTGCTGTATGAGATGTTTGCCATCCTCACTACCCATGCAAGTCCATGTCTCTTGCAGGGCTTAGTCCCACCTGCCTTTCAGATAGGTGGGGTAGGGCACATGGACTTATGCTGTGCAACTGCCTGGTGGTGGTTCCTGGAGGAGTGAGTGATGTGATATGATATCTGTGACAACAAGTTTCTCTGCTGCCAGTCCTGAACTGTCTAAGCCCCGGGGAGATAATTTGGCAAGCAGACTCTCAGGTTGTCATGAAGGGGATGCAGTCTCTTCCCAGGACCTTGCCTTTCCCTTTTGGGCTTGGAAATATGAAAGCAGAGCTTGCCACAGTGTATATCAGTGGCTGCTCGAGGACTGAGGGACAAGGTGTTGTAACAACAAATGTTAAGGTTATCCTCGGGCTCTGGAGAGTCCCTGGCAGCATAGTGCTGATCTGCAGCACTCATGAATCCCAGCTCTGCAGAAAGGCATAAGCCATTTATGGCAAATGCATTCTTGCAAGGTTTTACTCTGACCCCTCAGCCAGGTGCGAGCTTCGTGAATATTGTGATTTTGCTACAGGAGCAGGGGTTGGATGATGTGGAGAAGCTCTTGAGAAGACCAAAGGCTAAAGCAGAAGAGCGGCTCAGAGAGGTGCTGGAGGAATTCGTAGCTGGATGCAGGTTAGCCTGTCCCTGATTTTCTGAAGTTTCTTGTAGGTCATATCATATTCTGCCTGGGCTGTGTGCAGCCTTCTCTCTTGTCCTTTTGAGGTGGATGAGCAGAAGGAAGTGAGGATGACTTGGGAAAAGGACCCTGTAGCTCTTCAAGCTTGGAGAGGAGACCCCAGTCCTGTTCTGAGAATCAGAGGGGTCCTAGACGGCAGCCTCAGTGTTCCTGGACTCCTCTGTGTTTCCTAAACGGGAAGGACATTTCCTTCACTCTTTTCAGTCATGCAGTCAAAAGACCAGTGTTTCAATCCCCATGACTGCCCTGTGGGGGCTGATATGCACTTCAGTCCACAGTGCAACAGTAGAAAGGGAGCCTCAGGTGCTGAGAATCCCCAGTGTACCTACTGAACCAACAAGCTTGCAGAAGAGAGGGCATTGCAGAAGAGGAGACTTCTGATACATCTGGATTGGTACCAGGGATTTGGAGCTTGTGTCCCTGCTGTGAGCTGTTCTCAACCTGCTGGGTGCAGAGGATACAGGGTCTGTGCTGCTTTTCTCATTGCAGGCAATATTCACTCAGTGCAGAGAGAAAAACAATGGCTCATCCAAATAACCTGGACAGATGTCGGACAAAATACCTGATGCGCAACATTGTAAGTTGTGGGGCTTGGTGGTGGTTGGTGGGAGCCTGTGTAATCCCTGCTCTGGGGAATGCTTCTGCAGGACCAGCAGGAACTGATGCTAAGAAGGAAACCTGGAGCTAAGACTCATGGTACCAGTCATAGGCTTTTACTACAGCATCTCCCAACTTCTGCTCAGACCAATACAGCTTCTGGCACAGGGAACAGAGACAGGGTCTGGCTGTGGCTGCCCCCAGTTTTGTGCAGGTGCTGTGCCCTGATGCCTTCCTTCATCTCTTCTGGGGCGTGTGTGGTTGAGCACATGCGTATTGCTGCCCAGCAGGTTGCTGGAGGCCTTTTGATACACCATATTCCTGCGGGCAGTTTTGCGGTGGCTCACTGAGATCCACTGCTCCTGAAAACTCGGCCCCTTGACTGGGTATGTATCCAGCAGACTTAGAACAGCCACTCATATGTCTGTTCTCAGAAAGGGCAACACGTGGGCATTTATCACGCTGCACACAAGACCAGCTAGCTAAATGAGAGCACAATTACATACCCTCCATCACAGCACAGCTGTAGTCATAGTCCCTGTCAGACTACAAATCTTTGAAAGGCTGACCAAAATGCAATAACAGCAGCAGGAAATAAAATTTAGGCATATCTGGGTCCCAGTTCCATTCCCTCCGCTTCCTTGTGTGTCATCACCTGAGCTATGGTAAAGGTACTCTGCTAAGCCTGAGACACTCTGGGAAGAGAGAACCCACCCAAGAGATGAGTTTTCTGGCCTTGTCAGTCCGTAGTGGGTGTACGCCCTGAATTCCTTCTGGATTTCATTATTAGTTTTGGTTCATCCTAGAGTCTCTCCTCAGATGTGTACACTATCTCAGATGTGTACACCATCTCAGATGTGTACTAATGGTGGTGAAAGCCAAGCCCTGTGTTGCAGTTTCCTACATCTTCATATTCCCACACTTCTGTGGCCCCAAGTTGCTCCTTGGTCAAAGTCTCCCACAGGCATTATCTGGAGCCTTAGACCACCAGCTTCTGAAATGTTTATTCCTTAGACATCTTTCTGCCCCAAATGATTTTAAGGCTCATGGACTTCTGTTACCAGATGATATTGGCTGGGCTGATGAGTTACTGGAGTCTCCAGTTCTTGGCACCCTTTGCTAAATGGCTTGTGACAGGTTCATGGAGGTTTGCTCTCAGCAACTGGGCAGTGAGCCATGGTGAAGGTCAGGGTGCAATGGGGCAGGATGGTTGTAGTCAGCACACAGTAAGCTCCCTGCAGAGCCCCCATGTGGGGTGGCAGTGGGGCATGGCTGGTTGTGTGACAGCTGTGCTTTCTGTTCAGATCCTGTGTGCAAAGCAAGGGCTCCGTGTGAGGCGGCACCTGACTCGAGACAATGTCAAGGAGAAGGTTAAGGAGACAAGGAGGATCCTGGCAAAGATACGCTTCATGGCTAAAGAGGTACGGTGGCTCCGAGGGAACCCGTTTTCTGAGCTGGAGAGGGTAGGCAAGGACAGGATACTGAGCTGTCTGCTGGGGCTCTCACCAGTCTGAGCTGAAGCTTTTCCTCTGCTGTCTTTCCTCACTATGTAAAATTCCAAGTTCCAGCTACTGGAAGTTACCGTATTTCCTGTGATAGCTCTAATGAGGGGTGAGGCCAGGCAGCTTTGCAGGGCTGTTGGTGGCGCAGCAGGGGTCCAAGCAACTCTGCAGTGGGTAGGAGGCAGAGCTGGGCCAGCTTCAGGCCTCCTGGGCCTCTCCGCCCCACCAGCCCAAGTCCTTGTCTGCAGCAGACAGTTTTGCCTGGGAAAACAGCCTTGCCTGTGCTACCTGCCCTTCTACCAGGGACTGACTCTAGATACTTTCTGCAGATTCAAACTTGCATTGGAACAAGGTCTCTCATCCATAGCAGAGACTCTCCACATTCAGAGTTTCATTGTTTGTATTTTAAGTAACTAAAAAAAAATCAGTGTGTTTTTGTAGTGTCAACCAGAATACTATATTTGCTGACATTAGGTGGACAGATGCTGTTGAAATTTGGAGAAGTCTTTCACCAAGTGAAGTCAAATCATTTTCACATCTTTAGCTGTGTGAGCGTAGAGTGTTGTACAATCATAGTGATGGCATTTGTGTTCCCAAGTCACCGCTTCTGTGATGGAGCCCTGCTGTTCTGGGGATGGTTGAAGACCTTCCTGTCCACAGGAAGAGGGGAATGAATTCTTTGTTTTGCTTTGCTTGTGTGTGCTACTTTTTCTTTCCCTATTAAACTGTTTTTATCTCAATCCATGACTTCTTTCACTTTTACTTTTTGAGTCCTCTTTCCCATCACACTGAGAGACAGTGAGCGAGGGGCTGCCTGGGGCTGAGTTGCCAGCTGGGGTTAAACCACAACACCTGCAAAGCCATATTGCAGGGCTGATTTTCAGAAGCATGTGGCCAATGTTAGGTCCTTTATTTGCTTCTGGATCTCTAAACCGCCATGCAGCCAGAGTCCCTCCTGTGAGGAGATGAAGCTTTCACCGTGTCAGTGGAAGGAGGATGACGCATGCTGTTCCTCTGCTGTGATGTTCCTCCCTTCCCTCCCTCCAGCCCCAGTGCACTCTCCCTGATGTACTCATCTGGATGCTCAGCAACAACAGGCGTGTGGCATATGCCAGAATTCCTGCACAAAACATCCTCTACTCAGTAGTTGAAGAGGAGAAAGGCAAAGACTGTGCGAAGATCCAGACTGTCTTTATGAAGGTAGGGTTTATACTAAAACAATGTGCTCTTGCTTGCTTCATGCTCTTTCCCCCTCCTTGGTTTCAGCCCTCCTTCCTGAAATCCTGGAGTTCACAAGGAAACATAGCTCTTGCTCCACCACAGCCTTTTGCCTCTGCCGATGTGGTGCTCTCTCTCCTGTGCTCTTTGGTCAGTCCCAGGCTGATGGCCATCATCTTGGTCTGAGATGCAAAACCTGCTAAACTTTCTGTGCTTTCAGGTCCCTGGCTTACACACTGGTGAGATCTTTGCCAAACTGGAAATCTACATGTGGCTTGGGGTAACCAAATATGCGAAATACTGCTTGGCAGAGCTGCCTGAGGAGTTCCTTTCTGAGAGTGAGCCGGAGATAGCCCAGCTCTCAGCATACAGCCCTCCCAGCCAGCTCAGCAGGGATGGTGAGTGCAGATGCCAGTTCTCCACATAAGTAGGAGAGCAGGGAGGTGAGAGGTCCCAGCCATGGGTTAGTGTCTGTAGTGATGCATTATCCCCCCACAGCCCTTCACCTCCAGGCCAAACTGTGATCTGAGAATTATAATATGTCTGAGATTTAGGACCTGATCTAGTGTCATCTCCAAGGCACGACTGGGACTGGCACACCCAGTTTGATCTCATGAGGATATATTTGCACATTCACAGCTAAAGCAGCAGACAGGGTGGGCGCTTTGTAGGCACTGAATGTGCTGCCAAATTGGGAATGGGCATGAGGTGCACTCCTCTGATGAGGCTTGGTGGTGCTTTGCCGCAGCAGATGCTTATAGCGGAATGTACATATCATGTACTTCCCAGAGGTGTCTGAGGAGCCCACTGAGCTTGTCTGGCTTGGCTAAACCTTTTGAGATGTACTAGCCTGAGAACCACAGTCCCTAGAAGTAGTAGCTATTCCTCACAGGATGTGCCCACTCCTATCTGGCTGGCCTTCTCCTTCAGGCATTTTTTTGGCCTCATACAAGACTTGGTTGGGGACCTCCTCTCTCCTTTTCTTACCAGATTTCAGCTATTTCCAGCTCCGAGCCCATCTGTATCAGGCTCGAGGGATCCTCCCTGCAGATGATAATGGCCTTTCAGATCCATTTGCAAGAGTGGTGTTTTCAACTCATTGCCAGACCACTAGGGTGAGACTACTTAAACTCTTGCCTCTGTCATCTTGGGAACTTGGGGAGAGAAAAAAATGACTGTGCCCTCACTGACATGTTTAAGGCCAGTACTGTCTGGAGTCCTCCTGAGACTTTTGTATCTCCAAGCATTTGGGTATCTATCATCTGAGCAGTGTGGTTATGTTCAGGGAATATTTGACAGTAATTGAGCATGGTCTCAGAGATTGATTGGCATGTGCTAGTTGGCCTTGAGTGCTGATCTCACACTTTTACCACTTCCCTTCCTGCCAGCCACTAGCTGCATGTGAGAGGGAATCAGTCCAGAGTTCCTCACTTTCCTGCATGTAGTTTGTTTCCACTGACTGTGGAACACTTAGGCCTTTTGTCTCTGTCTGCAGATGCTGGAGGAGACACTGAGCCCTATGTGGAATGAGCTACTTTTGTTTGACCAGCTCATTATTGATGGGAAGAAAGAAGAGTTGAAAACAGAGACCCCCATCATTATAATCAACCTTTTCAGCCACAATAAATTTGTAAGTATGGCCATGCTGCCCTCCTCCTGTTGTTTCCAGAACAGGGAAGGGAGAGGAGCTCTGTCTGAGTGCTGCCACTTCTCTCTTGGTTTCCATGACTCAGCTTGGTTGTGGTCCACAGGTGACACTGAGTTGTGGGGACTGTAGCTGAGGTTAAGACTTTCTGACTCAGAGATACTCTGAACTCATCAGGGGCTGATGAGTGTTCATTGGATCCAGGATCTCTTCTTTTCGAAGAAACACTATGCCTGCTTCCTTGGCAGGCTCACATTGCAGAGGGCTCATAGCCTGGGGGAACTGATAATGCTTTTAGGGCTGTTCCTTCCCATGTGTCCCCAGGTATCATTGATCATCCCTTCTCAGTCCTCCCTTTTCTCTCTTTATTAGTGCTTTAAAGTCACACTGTCCCCTGGAGCCTCTTTGTTATCCTAAGGCTAATGACATAACTTGCACCAGGTTCTCCTGTATAACTCAGCAGCTTTCCTGGGGTTCCAGTGTGAGACAAACCCTGTCGTATTGGGGTGAGTCCAGAGGAGGCCACCAAGATGGAGCACAGGACAGAGGAGGAGAGCTGAATATATTCAGCCTACAGAGGTCAAGGGAAAGCCAGTGTCTTTTGCTGTCTGCAGCTACTTGGTGGGAAAGGAGAGAAAAGGTCAGTTCAGACTTCTCATGGAGGTACCAAGGGGCTCAATGGCAAGCAATGGGCACAAACTGGCAAAGAAAATCCATCTTGATATAAGGAAGCAAGTTTTACACAGAGGTAGATCACATGCTGGGCCTGTAGCTCAGAGAGCTTGTAGTATATTCCATCCTTGGAGATACTCAAACCCTGTCTGGAAGAGACTCTGTAAAACCTGATCTAGCTTTGATGTCCTCTGGTGCATGGTGCCAGGTCATTTGACGAGTTCTGCGTGGAGATGAACCATGAGTTAAGAGGAGCTGCTGCAGACATGCTCTGTCTGTTCCTAGCTCTGGATGGAGCAGAGGAGATCAAAGCAGAGGATGACATGCGTGGAAGAGTAGTCTTGTACTGTCTCAGATTGGCTGGAATTAGGAGTGGTCTTCGAGGTGGTGAGATAACACAGGGATGATTTGATTCTTTCCCTCTTTCCTGCAGGGCTCCCCTGAGTTCCTCGGGCAGGCCTTTGCTGTCCCTCAGGTGAAGCTGGTTGATGAGCCTTACACCAAACCTGCCCTGCAGTTCTTTGATTTCTACAGAGGCACCAAAGCAGCAGGAGAGCTCATTGCCACTTTTGAGCTGATTGAGCTCGATTACAGTGGCTATTTGGAGGTAACAGGCTTATAGGAAGCTGCACATGGTTGCCAGCTCTCTGAGGAGAGCTGTGTGGGTGAGGTTGCATGGGGCCCACCAGAGGATTCCAAGTTGGAGGCCACATCTGGCTTTCAAGTGAAAGGAGGCTGCAGGGACAGCCTGTGAGCACAGAACTAGAGGAAGGGGAGAGGGGGTATGGCATGGCATGGCATAGAAATGACTTTCATCACCTGCTGTATCCTGGTTCCACCTATTCAGCCATCAGTGCCTGAGGATGTGGAGCCCAAGGAGCCCGACTACCTGGAAGACCCCCGTGCTGGACGGTTCATCATCCCTGAGGGCATCCGCCCAGTACTGAAGGAGTTTCGCATAGAGGTTCGCTGCCATCTGCTGCACTGGCTTTCCCCTCAAGCTGCCCCTGGGCGGAGGGCAGGACTTGGTGAGGGAGTCATCACCAAATGTGCCTGTGAGGCCTGAGCAGGTGCCAGAAATGGAGGTGCTTGACATGAGGGAGAAGCCATCTGAGTAGTTCAACAGGTGGAGCTGCTGGGCAGCTGAGCTGGGAGAGCAGGCCTGTGCTTCTTCTGGGTACTGTGTCCTGTGGGTGGGGGGTAGCAGCATGGGCAGTGCCATGCCTGGGATTTCTCTGACAGCAGCTTCATGTTGTACTTCAGATCCTCTTCTGGGGCCTGAGGGACCTGAAGAGAGTGAACTTGTTTGAAGTGGATGAGCCCCAGGTGATCATTGAATGTGCTGGCAAGAAGGTGGAGTCAGAGGTGATTGTGTCCTACAAAGGGAACCCCAACTTCACTGAGCTGGTCAAATACATGGATGTGGTGAGTGGGAAGGTGGATTCTGCCATGCTAGTGTACACTGTGGCTACCCTGCACCCATGCACTGCCTCACTGCATGGGGCAAGATAGCAGGAGGGGAACTGCCTCCAGGATTTTGCTCTCCCATGGCCGCATGGTTCAGCTGCAGAACAAAACCTTTGTGAAATTGCCCACCAAGAGCAATCTTAGCCATGGCCTGTCACCGCAAGGCTTTGATTTTTGGGTGTAGCTGCAAGGTGCCAGCAGGCTTTTCCTTATGTGATGGGGCTGCCATAGTTTTATAGCTCAACACAGATTGATCACCCTTACTCCTGTGAAGCCCATGCATAATTTTTTTGCAGGAGCTCCCAGAGCAGGTATATCTGCACCCTCCCCTCAGCATCTTCGTGGTGGAAAAGCGTGCTTTTGGGCGTACTGTGCTGGTGGGTAGCCATGTTGTGTCCGATGTGATGAAATTCTTTCCCAGAGAGCTGGAGGAGGAACCAGAGGATGTGCCCAAAGGTGAGCTGCTTGGAGAGGTTCTCATGGAGACAACAGGCAGGCTTTGCCAGTGGCAAAGATCCCTGACTCTTCCACTCCCTCTTAGCCAGGCAGCAAAATCCTCTCCCTGGAATCACAAGGTCATAGAACCAGAGAATGGTTTGGGTTGGAAGGGAGCTTAAAGATCATCTCATTCCACCTTCTGCCATGAGTAAGGCTACCTTCCACTAGACCAGTTTGGTCCAAGCCCTGTCCAACCAGGCCTTGAACATTTCCAGTGACGGGGCAGCCACAGCTTCTCTGGGCAAACTGTACTAGGGCCTCATCACCCTTACAGGGAAGAATTTGTTCAGTGAGACCTCCACCTTTAAGGAGCTGGTCCACTAGGACCAAGGATTGAAAAATTTTCAGTTCTCTCACATTGTCAAGTCAAGGTCTGTTAATTAGGTAATAGTTTAGCTAAATAGTTCTATGATAGCAATAGCCAGCACTCCTGATCTGGAAGCATGAAGAAGCCAAAGATTGATCCATCTGTGGTTATTTGTGAGTAGGGAAGATATATCTCATAATTCTGAATTCCTGGGAGTCAGCAACAAGCATGTTGATGATGGTGGCCAATCTCAGTACTGTACTTGGATTTCCAGCAGGATTTTTTGCAGGGTCTGCTATGAAAAGCTTTAAAATCAATCACACTACAGTGTTTTAACAGGGAAGGTTTTCCTGTGGCCAAAAATAGGAAGTAGTGGGCAGAAATAAATGCATGGAAACATGAAGCTCTTTATTTTCATCTCAGCTCGGAAAGTCTCATCTCACCATCTTCCATCTCAGACTGTGGTAAATATTGGACTGGCAGCTCCAGTTTCCAGTGGTTCTGGACCAGGTTCCAGCACTCACCCCCTTAGTTTTGTGAAGGTGAGTGATGTGTTGGGCCCAACAAATTTTGAAGTTTGTAAAGCCAAACTGTACATTACAAACAAAAAAGAAAGTTCAGAAATTCAGTGTTAGGTTTCATCCACCAGGTTTTTCTCTGGACTGAAACACTCCTCTCTCCTGCCTGCTCATTGTTAGTGCCATGTGCTGGGGCTCTGGCACAGGGGGAGGGTAAGGAGACCTGTCCTGTGCCTTGAGAACAGCTTCTTTTGTAGCAAAGAACAAACCTGGGGCCACAGGCAGCTTTGTGCCCCCTGTGCTCTGCCTGAACGCTGAGCCTTTGCCAGAGGTTACCAGAGCACTGGTGGAGGGTGCATGAGTGTCCTGTATGGTCATTTCTTCCCTCTGAACCCTTTTCTCTGTTCTCTTAAGGCTCCTTTGAAGAAAATTCCTATCAATAAGCTTGTAAAGAAGGAAGATGAATATGAAGAGGAAAAACCAGAACTGGAAGAACTGGATTGGTGGTCCAAGTACTATGCATCCCTGAAAGAGCTGTATAACCAGGTAATACTTTGTGACAGCTGCCAACAGAAGGGAAAACAGGCTACGCTGGCCTGAGGAAGATGCTTTCAACAATACTGAGTGTCACAGGAGCTCTCTTGACATGGATCTGCAGGAAGATGTGGACTTTTTTGTTTCAAGCATACTTAAGATAGTCAGGTATCAAGCATCTACCAGGTGGGCTGATTTCAGCAGGTGGTGGGTATTGAAACACTCCTGAGGCTTGGTACCCAAGTAGGGTGAAAATGAGGCAGCTTCTGTTGAGGGACTCCTGAAAATGTGATGTTGCTGATTTTAACAGGGGTTTTCATGCTGCTTACTCTGTCCTGGTTATGTCCTAGTATGTGTTATGGGTGTAGGTCTGCTCCAAATTTCCTTCCCTGCCCTGTCCAACTTAAATTCCAATCAAAAGAAGCTAGCAGAAGGATCTGGGGAGAATAAAAAGTCATTAAGACTCTCATTGGATACCATCCTGCAATGATGTTATTGCTGAATGGTTTCAGGCTACGTATTACTTACTCTGCTGGCAGGAAAATGTCAGTGTTCTGTGCTTGGAAGGAGAAGCCTTTGCTGTCAGGGATCTGAGGTGACTGTTTATGTGTGTTTCAGGCATGCAGTGATGAGGAAGATGCTGAGAATGATGACCTGAATGATGCAGGTGAGTCCTCTAGAAATACCTCACTCTTTAATGGGGAGAACTAGGATTTTATACCACCCCAGAGGATACTGAGCTTGTGGGAATGGTGTCTGTGCAGAGAACAACCTTGCAACTTTCAGCAACAGCAACATAAAAGTGAGCAGAGAGGCTGAAGACATCAACAAGGGCTAACAGGCTATTTCAAGTTGAAAACACCAAACTTTCCTGGAAAACGTTTGGAAAATGGTCAGAAAAGCCCTGAAAAATAGTGGAGTCTTGTAAAATTGTGTCAAAGCAAGTGCTTTCCTGTGTGAGCAAAATGCAGAAAAATTATCTGCAGGGATCATGGGATTGTCTGTGTGAGACCGGGAAGCAGTGGTGGGATGAGGAGCGGATGGTGGACAGGGAAAACTGTCCAGGAGCTGGGCATCACTGTGCTCATGGGATACTCACCTGGGGTACAGGTGAATCAAGTAACAGAAAGTAACAGAGGTAACAGAAAGACAGTAATAACAATCTTTTTATGATCTGAGAACAGTGTTAGAGCTGTAGGTTCAGGTTTGCAGATGTGTAAGCAGTGACTCATATAGCTCTGACCTGGGAAAGTGCAAAGTATAAAAATTATGTTTATCAACAGTTTAAGGAGAGGGCTTGAGGGTACTTGCATGCCATTAGCACCCAAGGGATCTGGAGCCTTGGGAAATGGGACAAGGACACACTCACTCTGTCCTTGGTTTGGTGGTGCCTCTGAAAAAGGTCTAGATACGGCCTCTCCAGGCTCAGCTAGCTGTGCCAAAAGTGGCAGTGATGCTTCGGTTAGCCACCCAAACCAGCAGGCCAGCAAATGAGCACTCATCCAAAGAGGAGAGTGAGCTCTCCTCTGTGCCTTCCCTGACAGCACCTGTGAGCTGGTCCAGCCACCTTCCTTCATTTGGTTTCTGCCCAGTTCCTGTCTCAACAGCCGCCACGCAGGCAGACAGGCAGGTCTGTGCCAATTTTTGTCCCCCCATCCATTCAGCCATGCTATGCTGGGAAACCTGAGATGCCAGAAGGACACTTGTTACAAACAGCAGTAGCTCCAGTTGCTGAGACACAGGTCAAAGCCCTGGGTGAAAGCAGAAGCTGTGGCTGGGGTAATTTCATCTAGAGACACTTGACGTGATGGGCAAAATCAGAGTGTTTCCTAATCTCTTACTGTCATTTCTAGATGGAGGGAATTTAAATGCCTCCTGCATTGACATGGAAGCAGAGGATGAGGCAGTGATTGAAGCTGAACCTGCTCAACCCAAGAGGAAGCTCATTGCCACCCTTCAGGTGATAATTGGGGTGACCTAGTCTCTTTCAGCCCTGGCCTTTTGTCCATGTCCTCCTCACCTTCCTGCAGTGGAAGTTATGCTGGGAGGAGAACCTGCAGTGTGTGCTGAGGCCCCATCATTGCTGAACTTTGATGAAGCTAATAAGACCTTGGAGCCAAGCTGGGATGTGCATCCACATCCAAGGCTGGCCCCAGGGACATGCAGGAAAACCTTTAACACTCTGCACTGAGTAATTCAGGAGTAAGGTAGGACTAGGTGAAATGGTTGAAGCAGAGAAAGGATGGTCTTTCTGACTCTCCTTCCCTTTCAGACGGCAGGAAAAGGCCCAAAATTGCTTTCTGCTTATTTCAGATCTACAACTCTGAGCTGGAAAATGAGTTTGGCAATTTTGAAGACTGGTTGTGTGTTTTCCCCCTTCATCGTGGCAAAGCAAATGAGGATGAAGATGGAAATGAGGATGAACATTATGTGGGGAAGTACAAGGTACTGTTTCATTTGGATGACATTTGTGCTGCTTGTAGAAGAAGATCCCTATGACCTGTATTTTAGACCAAGCCAACACCAGCAAAGCCTTGCAGGGTACATGGATGTGCAGGGTGACATGGATGTGCAGGCATGGCCAGGGGACTGTTAGTGCCTGTTGAAGCAATTGTACTGCATTGTTAACTTACAAAACCATCTGATTTAGATTTTTTAGCTGCTACAAGGAGAAAGCATGGAGCATAAAGGACTCATTCTGGTTGCGACCTCTGGGTGTATTCAATGTGCATATAAGTATTAGTAAGCTTCACTGGTTTTAAAATTAGCAAAACTAATTTAAAAGAGGCATCATCCTCCCACCCAGGAGCCCTTGAAGAGCTACAGAAGCCGTAGCTGTCCCTAGAAAACCTTTGGTGTCCTCTGTCTTTGGCAGTCCAAAGTGCCTAGAGGTGCTCAGATCTGACATTGGCAGGGGTCTGACAGCCTGCAGCCTAAACTGCAAGCAGGGATTACCTGGGCCATGTGGACATGATTGGACCTTTGGGAAGGACTACCCTCATGGGCACAGGGTGTCTGTGGTCTGCATGGGGAAATGGCTCTGATTTTCTAGTTGGCAGGTAAAGCTGGTAGCTCCAATACTTTCTGAGATATTCCTATTTGTATCCAGCTGCTCCTTGAAAAGTGTTTTCTGCAGGGCTCCTTCTATGTCTACCCCACTGAGGAAGCTGTTACAGAGCCCAGGGTCTCCCGGGGCATTCCAAGGAACAGACCCATCAAGGTTCTTGTAAGAGTTTACATTGTTAAGGTAAGTCTAGTGGAGGTGGCAGTAATGCTTGGTGCTCTTTCCCCTCCCTATGGACCTTCTGCCATTCTCTGTTCAGTAAATGTGAGCGGTGGCACTTGTGAAAAATGTGATGCTGGCTTGAAGCCTCTACCAGCCCAGCAGAAGACACCTACATCCTGTCCATGGAGAGTCTTCCATGCTTTGTAGCTTGAGGAGGTGCTAAAAGGCCAGATAGGCATTTCTTGGCTCCTTACATATGCCTTGAGGTCATGAGCAAGTGGGTGGGTCCACAGCTGAAGGCATCAATGGCTTGTAGAGTGAGGATTTGTGTGGGAACTAGTGGCTGTTTCACGGCCAGGGTAGTTGCTGGAGGGACCTGACCAAGTGGGCTTGGGTCATGTCAGGCCTGTGTAGTGTTCCTTGTGCAGGGTGCTCTCCACAGCTGTGTACAGCAGTACCTCTTGTATATTCCAGGCTACAAATCTGTCTCCAGCAGACCCCAATGGCAAAGCAGACCCCTACGTGGTGGTGACTGTGGGGCAGCAGCAGAAGGACACAAAGGAGCGATACATCCCAAAGCAGCTCAATCCCGTGTTTGGAGAGTATGCAGGAAGGTTTCATCTAGCAGGTTTAATAAGAACAGTGCAAACCTGGGGCTTGGAATGTGGCTCAGCACGTGAGGTCTTCTGTTCCTTTCTGATGGAGAATCTTGTGCCTTAACACAAAGCTCCTGGGCATGTCTCTTGCCTCCAGATAACTCAGGAGCCATCATATTTTAGGTTAGGAGGCGAGCACACCCAAGATTTAAAATTGGAAGCCGAGCACTGGAGAGCTTTTTCCCTAACTCCAGGCCCTCTATCCAAGCCATACATTCCTGGAAAAGTAATTCCTTTGTTTGACCATGCACACTGAAAATTGCACATACTGAATTTAGAGAGAACCAAAGTTTATCAGAGGCCTTTAGGTTGTTAAATACAGTTCTTAATTGTGTAGGATTATCAAAGCAGAGCATGTGTTTCATCTCCATCCTCTTTGCTAATTGCACTTTCCCTGTTTGATTCTGTCCAGAGTTGTGGAGCTGACAGTCTCCTTTCCCATGGAATCGGAACTCACTGTGGCAATATTTGACCATGATTTGGTCGGATCTGATGATCTGATTGGGGAGACCAAGATTGACTTGGAGAATAGGTTCTACAGCAAGCACAGGGCCAACTGTGGAGTGGCTGCGCAGTATGACCTGTAGGTACCAATGTGACACATTAGGGCCATAGACATTCTTCTCACCTGCCACATGTGGGTAACAGAGCTCCTCCTGTTCTGCAAGACAGAATATGCATTTGCAGGTGCTCCACAGATTCACTAAAATTTACATGGATAACTCTATCTCTTTAGACATGTACCAGCTTCCTGTGATAGCTCTAATTCCTACTGCAAACGAATACACCTTGCAAAAAATAGCAAAAATTTCTTTATTGCTTTCATATTGGTATTCTGTGAGAAAAGTCCTTTCTTGACAAAAGACGGCAGTTTCTCTGGCAGCATTTTGTAAGCAGCAACACTCAAGACATCTGATTTCCTTTGGCCTCCTTCCATATGGATTCTCTGGTGTCTTCAGCCAGTTTTCTGCAAACTTCTCCTACTCTGCTACTGGAAAATTAGCTGTGTGCATGGAGTTGAATACCCAGCACAGCTAAAACCTCTTTCCCACTTAGGAACTGCAGCTAGAATTTTTCCTGCTGCTAGAATTGCTTCTGCTGCTCCGAAGCTAATAGCTCTGTACAGTGCAAGTTCAGCTTGTTCGCTGTCAGGACAGAGCTTGTTGAGCTTTTCATTCATTAAGATTTTTTTCTAACCCTTTTTTAAGCCCAGGGTTTTCCCAGTGAAAATCTGAGCAGTGCCATAGCCTGTGCTGTAGGTGAAGAAGGCTGTTTCACAGTCTAGAAAAGAAACTTAAGCTGAAGAAGTTCTTGATGTTTTCTTTTTCCATGCAGAAATGGCTACAACATGTGGCGAGATGCTTTTAAACCCACACAGATCTTGGATAGTTTATGCAAAGAAAACTCAATCCCTGCTGCAGAGTACAGATGGGAGGAGATCAAAGTGGACAATAAAATATTCAAGGTCCCTCCAGAGGCTTTTCCTGAAGGTACAGAGGGCTTGTTGAACTGCTCCCTTAAATAGCTGCCTGTGTTCAGCAATGCACGTGCTGTGGTGGGTGGTCTAGGAGCCCACCAGCCTCTCTTCCCTGAGGTGTCCAGGTTGGCTTCCCCACCCTGTGTCCTGCATAGCCCAGTTTTTTGGGTCAACATGGGGTGCATCCTTGGTGTTCAGTGCCCTGGTTTCAGTGGATGACACTGTTGCACTGGGAGAAGATGTGATCCAGGCCATTAGGTACCAAAGTGGCTTCCCCTGCAGTGGGTGGAACTAAGTAAACCCACTTGCATGGCAGCACTGGTCATAAAGGTTTGTTGTATGCCAGCTTATTGTGGTGGCTGGCACTGTGACAAAGCTGTACCTTCATCTGCTTATGATGAGTATCAGCAAGATAATGAAGTCCTGTTTGGGATTGTGGGTGTTTTGGAGTTGATGGTTTTTTGTTTGGTTTTCTTTTAATGGTTTCTTTATTGTGTGTGTGTGTGTGTGTGTTTTTTTGTTTTGTTTTGGGTGTATTTTTTTTGGTGTGGGGTTGGGGCGGGGGGGAGTGTTTTTTCAGTCTTCTTTCCTGTTTTTAGCTGGCTTTGTCCAGGAATGCTTTGTGCTTCCAGTGGCTTCAAGTGCCTTGAGTGATTCCACACTGCTCCTCTCTACTGTTGATCTCCACCTTGTGGGCAGCTTCTGCTTCTCATTTTTTTGTTTTTCTAACTGGCATTACAAACTCTGATCCAAGGCCACAGATGTCCAAGAACACATCAACCTTTCACGACCTCCACCAGCAGTGATGGAGAACTTCCCTGAGCAAAGGCCAGCTCCTGCTGTGGCCAACACCTGTGCAATTGAATCCAGCCTCAAGGAAAGACTAGAGCAGATGTGGCCCACTTGTGGATGGCTGAGCACTGCAAGGCAATGCTATGTAGCCTGTAGGAAGGATTATCCCTGGCCTTACCTGCTCACAGTTGGCCTGTGTGTATGGCCAACTTTACTTTCTCCTTGTTTCAGTGCAGCTGTTCCTCAGTTTTCTGGTGGATCTCTGGCTTATGCAAAGAAGGGAAAATAAATCCTACTCAGGAGACGGCAAGGAGCCTCGGAAAGGTCTTTCCCCCTTTTTTTTCAGGTCACTGGATAGCTGGGGAGGGAGAAACAAGGTGTTCTCCTGGTGTTCCCTGACAGCTGGCTCTGGTTCCAACATAGCTGCAGCTGGTGCCCTATGAACCTCTGCTGTGCTTGAACACTGCTTGGAATGGTTTAGGTCTCAGACCGATATCTAAGCGGCAGATGTACTCCACAAAGCCAGGAGTGGATGGGTCACTGTGCCCTCACCTCTTGGCTCTGGCTTTTCTACCACGAGCAAGACTTGGTCTTGAACTGCCAATTGGCTTCGCTGTGCCAAAGGAGTCAATTAGTCACACATAGTGTTCATTAACAGAGAGCACAACTGCATGTCTTGAAAGTGGCAAGTAATGCTTTCCAGTAGCACTTCTCTGGCAAAAAAATCATCCATGGATCTGTTGGCACTACCACAGAGATGTGGGGATTAAACTGCCCCAGAGGGTCACATCCTCCTTAACGTCCCTTGGATGTTCTTCCCAGGGCCAGAGTAAATTCTTTTTTGCCCTTTCTGTGGTATTTCTCTTGGCTTGTTTTCTTCCTGCCTGCCATTTCTCTCATCACTGCAACATACTGAACTAACTCCCTTCACCTTTGCCCTCCTGCTTCTCCCCATTTGTTTTTCTGGAGAGGTTCTTGTTTGCCCAGTCCATCAACTCCTGTTATGTATGCTAGTGACTGATGTCCTGACATGACTCTTGCTGGCCAGAAGCCTTCATCTTGTCCCTGGCTGTGTTCTGCTGCAGAGGCCTCTGTGAGGAACAAGAGAGGAGTGGCAGATGAGAACTTGTCAGTGTATGTTGAACATAAGGCTTTGTACGTCCTGCAGCACTGGGAAGAGATGCCAGGATATGGGTACAAGCTGGTACCAGAGCATGTGGAAATCCGGTCTTTGTACAACCCAGAGAACCCTGGGCTTGTGCAGGTAAGATGTGTTTCTGTGCCTAACCTCAGCATTGTTTCGGGGAAGGACCTTCTGGACAGCTCTTTTCCAGCCCCATGTGGTCTCCTGTGAATCTTATGCATTGTCCCCTTCCTGGGTTGGTGACTGGAGTTGTGTCTGTGGATGGCTGGCCCAGCTATGAAGTGAGGACATTGGCCTTGGTTGTCCTGTGCTCACATCTATCCTCTGACCGCTCGTGATGCTTCTGAACACCCTTTCCTCAAGGAACTTCTGTCCGTTGATGTTGTGTTCACAGTGCTGGTGACCCAGAGTCCTTCCTGTCTCCACAGGCCATTTAGCACTGCTCTGATGAGGATGCTGGGTGGGTGGCAATAGACCTGCTCTGCTTCTGAGCCCTGCCACCATGCACCCCCATGGGTGATGGTATCCTTGCCTATCCCTGCCTCTTCTGCACTGTCCCTTATCACTGCTGTTTTGCAAGAACCTCGTTCTGTACTCTTGGCTTCTCCCTGGGGCACGACATAACTGCTGGCT
Organism: Dryoscopus gambensis; assembly: GCA_013389985.1. NCBI lineage: Eukaryota > Metazoa > Chordata > Aves > Passeriformes > Malaconotidae > Dryoscopus > Dryoscopus gambensis. Next base: position 2,961 of record WEIT01003339.1, on the reverse strand, counting down.
GGAGAAGAAACATCCATCCTTAGTTTTGTGCAATGCAGTCACCTGAACTCACCATTTTAATGTCCTGCACTGAAATCTCCTGTTCCCTTGGGTACTGGAGGTTTGAACAAAGCAGAGTTTTGCAGTCATGCTGGGAACGCATGTGGGGAGAGCAGAGTCAGACCCATCACTTCTCAGTTTTCTTGGTTTTGCTTAAGCATTGCATCACCATATGCTCCTTATTAAGACAGAGGGACACGTTTGCCTCTGTTTGAAATGGATTCAGTATAGGTGAAGTGGTTTTTCTTGGGAGCAGAAATAAACAATCTTTCATAGCCTTAATTTATTCCCTGTGTAAAATCTAATCTCATGTCACTCTCAAGTGCTGGGAATGGAGAGAACCAAGCAGTGGCTTTCTGATGAGAACTTTCCTTGCAGGACCAAGCCCTTGCTCCTTGAAGAGCTGGAGAGTGGTCTGTCTTTTGAAGTGTCTCTGCTGTCTTCTCTCATCAGGGCGCCTTGCACATGTGGATTGACATGTTTCCAAACGATGTCCCTGCACCACCACCTGTCAACATCAAGCCACGACTGCCTGTCAGGTAGCACCTGTAGGGGTGGGGCTGGGGCTGGTGGGCTGCAGGGAGGGTCAATGTCCCTTGCCATGGCTGGTGGGACATGCCACAGGGCACAGGGTGAGGGTCAGTGCCAGTGTGGCATGCAGCCCTCTTTGCTCCAGCTCTGACCACAGGATGTTCTCTTGAGTGTATCAGTGTGGGCCATAAGAGCTTCAGCTGCACAACGTTTAGGGAAGGGCAGGTTAATGGCTGGACATAAAGGTAATAGAAACCCAGGCCAGAGCTACTCATCAAACTCTATTCTGGCTAGAATAGAGTCCTTGGGAGCCTGGAGAAGTGAAGTTGAAGGAGAAAATCTGCTGTTTTCAAGGATCTAATGGTGCTTTTGAGATGGAGGGTCCAGATTATTCTCAGATGTGCACCTGAAAGGACAAGACATAATAAATACAAATTGCAGCAAGGGAGACTCCAACTGGATATAGGGAAAACATTTTCCCAGTGAGAGTGAAGCTACCCTGGAATAGGGACAGATTGACTCAGAGATGCTGGGATATCCTATTGCTTTTCCCGCAGTCCCGGAGCAGGAGAGAGATCAGGCACTCTTTTCTTCATCCAGCAGAATAGTGACAGTGATTTATTTAATTAATTACAAGTTCTTTCATATCTTTTTCTGTCACAGAACAATTGGTCAAAATACATAGCCACCTCTGGTGTGATAGGCTAAGTTCTAAAAACATACTTCTTAAAACATTGGTCCTACTCTATCATAAACAATTTCTTTAGCAAGGTCACAGGTGTTCTTTGGTTTTGAGAATATTGCTGAAAACTTATATGAGAAAGAACAGTTTCTCACACAAGAGAAAAAAGCTGCTTTTAGCAGCATTTTGCATCAACAATTCCCCCTTTTATATTTTATAAAATGATAAAGGTATCGTTTGTGATCTCCTGCGGGTAATCCCTGCATTACATAACAATTCTGCTAGATATTAATCTTAAATAAAATCTACATCAGTTATACATTCTATTATAGCCTTAAGGGCTTTACTATCTGACTCCAGTATCTGTGGAAACACAAGCATACCCACGACCCCAAACAATAAGCTCATGCGGACCTTTCCACTTGTTACTAAGCAGAGTCTGTACCCAGACTTTTGCCCGAGGTAGCTGTCTCTTGCCTGAAGACTGCCATGAGAGAAAATGATTCAAATAGCAGGATTATTTGAATTTTGTGGTACCATAAAGTGATTGATTGTTTACAAAGCTTTTTCTAGTCGGCTCTGTGGGGTTTTCCCATTTATTCCCCTTTTTCCGTTTTTCTTTTTTTTTTTTCTTTTCCATAGGTGCAAGAACTGCCGCATCTCCTTTGAGGCGCAGGCAGGACCATTATTGGTTTTTACAGTAGGCAGCACTCTGAGGACCCAGAAAACCAAGTTCCAGTGGGCAATTACATCACGGCCCTTTTCTCCAGTGTGAGCAAAAGCCCACATAGCTGAGGAGAGAGTGTCAAAGACACGTGCACATGTTTCAACTTGGCTAAATTCAGGGATGTGTTTTACATCCGTTTGCCAGAGCTCCAAGGCTCTTTATCCCCTGGGGTTTTTCCCCTGGGTAAGGCACAGCGAGGCCGTGACAGCGCAAGTGCTGTCAATGCCACGAGCTTCAGCTGATGCCAAATGAAACTGCCTTTGCAGAGTATGCGCACTCCTGTCAGGCGGAAGCGATACCCACGTAGGGTTTGCCAGCATGTCAGCCTTGGCGTTGCCTTCTGTTATAAAACCTAGTAATATGGGTATAGCATACCACAAAGTTTGCAATAATGGAAGCAGAGCCTTATTGTTAACCCCCTTCAGAAGCGAACAATCAAAATGCTGGGTGATATCCGCTACATACGCAGAATCAGCAATCAGTTTTAAAGGTACCTGTGAGAATTTTTGAAGAGCCATGGTAATAGCTCTTAATTCAACCAGCTGAGCAGAGCCTGACTTATGGCCTCTCAGCACCTGCCATTCAAATCGGGGTCCCTTTTTAAAAATTTTTAAAAGGTTCGGAAAGCCATGTTGTGGCTGGGCCTTGATAAAGNCTAGATAAGGACGTAACCACTGGAAGATACCCAGCAATTACTGAGCACCATTCAAGGCCATTGCAGAATCTGAGAATTGCACCCTTTGGTGCTGTAGTTAGTTTGATCTAGGATTTTTCCCAAATCATTTCCAGGGAGAAGGCTGTTAAGCCTTCTCCGGGGCCACCTCCAAGGCATAGTCATGCAGAGCAGCAAACAGCTGAGGCTGTATGCTCAGGAGCTCGTCCTGGGTCGGCGTTGCCACCAGATCCCAGCTGCCCGCCCCCAGTCCACACNCTAGGATTTTTCCCAAATCATTTCCAGGGAGAAGGCTGTTAAGCCTTCTCC
>WEIT01003338.1:0-24159 GCA_013389985.1 Dryoscopus gambensis | reverse complement strand
TTTAGTAAAAAAAAACAACCTACCAAACAATATTTGACTTAATCCTATTAAACTAGAATGGCTTACGAGTTATTCCTTCCATGCAGAAAGCACATTAGACGGGAGGGCAAGGAAACACAGCTTTAGGAACCGCATTGCTGTGGCAAAGCATCAGCCACTAGGTGCCACTGTTGATCCACGCGGCTTTATGCAAAATACTTCCTTTGGCAGAACAAATGTTTCTCTCCCCATGAACAGCAGGTGCTCTCTTAGCTGTTTGAACATCCCTACAGAGAAAAAGAGGGCCTGATTAAGGAAAAAGACTTTCTTCTTTCGCTTTTTCGCCCCTTATTTTTCTGATAAAGATTCTCTCGATCCACCACCTCTGTTATTAGTTAGCCTTACTGAAGACATGTACAAGAATGTAAAACTGGAACTAAGTTTAAAACTGGGGTTACTTGGTGCTTTTTGTAAGGGTTGCATGGATTGTGATCTACTGAATTCCAAATCTATTTGAGTCGATGCTAAAAAGGAAAGAGAATTCTATGATAAGAGTGTTTATTAAGTTTTGTGTTACTGCAAACACATGCCTGAATTTTACCAGGTTTTTTTTGCTTTTTTTTTCTGCTGCTGCTGTTTGGAGTGTGGTATACAGAAACAATGCAGGACAGAGAATGAGGAAGTTGCTGATATATGAAATAATATTGCTTTTGTAAAATCTATGTAAAAATGTGGAAACATACTCTTCCTTTTTGCCTGGATTTTTTAACAAAATGAGTAATTGCTTAGAGTTATTCTCCTGTAAGGCCGAAAACAGAAGAAACAGCAAAATGAATGCTGTGAAGTAACTTAAGCAGAAGATGCCAAATATGCTTCCTATTTTGACTTTAGTCAATGAGTTTGACATTTTTTCTGTAATCAGAAATTCTTGAATTGGGAATGGTAAATTCTCATTTGAGTATCATATTTTTCTTCAAGTAAAGGTTTTTTGTTTGTGTCCTCAGAATAACTCAAAATGTTAATGATTTTTATATTCCTTTGAACTGGAAGGTTGTTTTTTCAGGGTTCTGTTATAGTATTCAAATGTCATAAATTCATGAAAGGATACACAGCAAACAACTGAATATTCAGTGGTATTCACTCTATTTAGGACTTTCCATTTCAGATCCTCATCAAGGCAAAACACAATCTTTTCCAGATAAGCCCAGAATTCATGGCAAGTAGAAAAAAGAAAACCTTTAGAAAGTCAATAAACCAATGCTATAACTATTCAACAAATTTGACTTTTAGGAGCAATTCAAGCAAATTATATCCTTACCTTTCTTGCACCTAGTTATCTGCTTGCTTAAACAGATAAAAAAGACACTACAAGCACATGGGAACAGAGGACTAACCTTTATGAAATAACTTAAATACTTTAAAATTTGTAAAGAACATATCTCAGAAACCTGTATACATTGACTCTTTGAGGAAGCAGTTTGTTTATACATTTTCTGTTCCTTTCAAGACTATAATGTGCACTAAACTGCACAAAGCACTGAGGCTAGTTTATGAACCCTTACTTTTTCCCCCGCCAGCATTCCTAATGCTAAGAAGAAATAATAATACAACTCACATTTTCCCAGACTAACAGAACTCTTTTTCTTTTCCTTTTTCCTATTCTCGATCTGCATGCCAGATTATTGCTTTACATTGGGTCATTTTTTAAAGATATGGAAGCCTATACAATTCAATTCAGAATGTGATTTTAAACCCTAAAGCATTTCTTTCTTTTGGTCTTTCTCTTTCTTTCTTTCATTACCCTTCTACCTCTTTCTTTTTCGTCATTAATATTTGGAGCACTGTATAACCAAATACAAGTCCACTTCAAATGAATAATGATAGATAGAACTTTACGAGAGACTGTGAGCTTTTAGTTAGCTAAGGCAGACCATTTCTCTGGTAGTCCTCCATTTTGTGAGCTAATTTTCAGAGAAATAGTTCAACAAAATTCCAATGCAAATATCACCTTTCCCCAGTGCTTTCACTGAAGATTTTTCTGTTCAGTAATGTTAGCGTATAGATTCCAAGAGGAATTTCTGAGGTATAGCAAGGGTGTCACCAAAATATTCTTTCAATCCAAAACTTGACTTCAGTGTTTTGTTTTCTTTTCATTGATCTTCCTTTGTGCCTTTTGAATATTTTGAAAAATGTAGAGGTATTTGTGAAGTGTCAAAAAGACAGGTACATATTTTTACATACACAGCACGGCTTTTTCTATTAGGATAAACAATATATCCACTCTTTGAAAATGCACTGTATCATATCGGGGTCAACAGTAAACAGAAGTAGTAAATAAAACATTTTTTCAAGCAGCATAGTTGTTTAACATTGTTTCAAAAGAAGACTAATTTACTGGTGAGAAAGTTCAAAGAGGTACGAACGTAAAACAAAAAAAAATCCAAAAGCTAGACTGGGAAGGTGTGAATGAATTTTCATCACAGAAAAAGCCTGAAATAATCCAGTGATTAGAGATCAGTACCAATGCACTAAAAAAAAGATGAATATGAACTGATAACTTTTACTGAAGCTATCATTTATATAAGTTGCCTGTGACTAAGCAGATTTTTGGGAAATATTACAAAAAAAATAATACTGATGATACAAAATTTTATTACTGATAAGTCAAAGAGACATCATATTTATGATAATGTAGTGCTCAAAAAAAGGAGCTCACATTTCAAAGAAAAAGGTTATGATTTCAGAGTTAGTTGTGATTTAACAGAAATGTAGTGCTACTGGTGAGACCTGAATCAATATGAGATAGATATTTCTGAAATTACAGATCAAAGAAAACCAAATGGTATCTCAATTTTGCTCATTACTACCTCGATTTCTAAATATTGTGTGTAGTTTTCTTTTGAAACAGAGGAGACCAAACAGACTTATGAAAGAATATCTAAAAAGCAAAAAGTTTATTGTAGAATAAGTTTATTATTTTGGGAATTCCAAGTCCTATGGCACAACACTGTGAGAGAACTAGAGCAGTTCTCATGTTAGGTATGTTTCAGTGTCTCTGGCTGCAAAATTAACACGGTACCTCGGTGATGAGGGTAATATACACACAGGTGTTTCTTTTCAGATAAGAAGAAACTTTGTGGACTAATGAATAGCATACAGCATTTAAGATATAGTTTTATCTTTTAGCTATATGTTGTACAATATCAACAAAGTAGAATATATTACACATTAAATTATTTTCCTGCAGGATATAATAATTCGTAATTTGTACTGATTCATGCAGTATTGTTTGGCTGAAGACAAAGAGTATATTTAAATGAGTACAGATTGAGAAAAATTACCAGAGAGGTGAACTTACTTTGTAAAAGTCATTAAAAAGCATCTTAAATTTAATAAATTCTTTTAGTGAACAAATTACCAAGTACCAGTGGCTTGCTCTTATCATGCAGTAATTCATATACATTTATAAATGTGAGGATAACAGAAATATTTTTACTGGCTATTAAAAATATAGAAGATACACGAGATGTAACAGTAAGCATAAAATAATATTCTTCTATCTTGAAATATGAGATCAGAGAAAAATCTTGAATGATATGATTTTATATTAGGTTGCATGTCATAGATTTTATATTCTTTTCTAAATAACTTGTCTAGATATCTGCCAGAACAAGTTAATAAGGACTGCAATGGCAATTCCTCTATAGACGGAGGACTTGAGACAAACCAAAGGAGTGGCTTGATTCATCCAGGTTGTGAACTCCGAACGACAACCTGTCATTGCTTTTATGACAGATGAAGTTGCTAAGACACTACCTATCATATTTTAAAAGTCATGACAGACTGGTGAAGTTCTCAGTGACTGGGAAACCCCTAATTTTAGAAAGGGAAAAAAGGAACATCCAGGGAAATACAGGCTAGTCAGTCTCACCTCTGTTCCTTGCAAGATCATGGAGAAGATCCTCCTGGAAACTATGCTAAGGCACATGGAAAAGTGACAGGTGATTGTTGACAGCCAACATGACTTCACTAAGGGCAAATGATGCCTGGCACTTTTGGTGGACTTTTACAGTGGGGTTACAGCACTGGTGGATAACAGACTTAGGCACAGCATTTGACATTGTCCCAGCATTTGACACTGTCCTGCATGACTTCTTTCTCTCTAAACTGGAGAGACATGGATTTGGTGGATGAACCACTTGGTGGATAAGGAATTGGCTGAATGGTCACACTCAAAGTGTTCTGGTCAGTGGCTCAGTGTCCAGGAGGAGACCAGTGATAAGCTTCTCCCTCACAGGTTGGCATTGGGACCAGTGTTATTTAACTTCTTTGTCAGGGATGTAGACAGTGGGATTGAGTGCACTTTCAGCTGGTTTTTAGAGATGGGATACCATCCAGAGGGACATTGACAGGTGAGAGAAGTGAGCCCATACAAACCTCATGAAGTTCAACTCAGGCAAGGTCCTGCACCTGGGTCTGGGCAAACTCAAAACAAGGATACAGGCTGGAAAATGAGTGGATTGAAAGCAACCCTGCAGAAAGGACTTGGGGATGTTGGTAGATAAAAACCTAAATATGAGCTGGGAATGTGCACAATATACGCTCGCAGCCCAGAATGCCAATCCCATTCTGGACTGCTGGCGATTGAAATTCAGACTGAATCTGAGTCTGAATCTGGTTCCTGGATCTGAATCGATCTGAATCGTTTATTCAAAGGAACAAGCTGGTTTCATACACTTCCCTGAGACACAGCACCTCCCTTCATGGTAACTCTCACCACACAACTTGTCCCGTGCTGCCACATCAGCAATGCAGCTTCTAAATGTCCTTCTGTGGGGTGATCTTGCGCTGTTCACCTGCCTGTCAGCTTCTGGCAGGCTCCTCTCTGTAGGGGCCTGCTGCGTGACACCTCCTCCCCACAGGATCTGTGCCACCATGTGCTCCATTGTGCTGCCATGTGATTCTTTGTGCTTATCTTTCCCCATAATTCCCTCTTTTTTGTTTTATATAAATAGGAATTACAAAACAAAACACTTTTAACATTACACTATAACATGAACATATTTTAACCTACTAAATTCAGGAAAATGTGTAACATAAAATGCAGTTTTCTTAATAAGCACAGTAATATCATCAACTACTTAGATACTTTACCATCAGCCAGAGTCTGCAGTCACTGGGGATTTCTATTTCACAGTGAGGACTTGGGAGAACCTTTTCTGGACAAGGTTTCCAAGTTTACCTTGAAAGAGGGTCCAGCTTTTTAAAGATCAAATCAGCAAGTCAAAGTGACTTTTATCACACTTTTAGGGCAGAAACACCTGGATCTGATGGTATAATTCCTGGTCAGCCAGGGCTAGGGCTTGGCCACAGCCTCAAGCCTTGACTGAGAGGGTTTTTCTAAAATACTTACAAGCAAACCTTTATTAATATAATTAATGGAGTGCATATAAGTAACGCTAAGTAATTATCTTACAACTAAATCTCTTTATAAAAACTTTACGTATTAACGCTATCTGGATTCAGAAGCATACTACAACCACACAGCTAACCTTAAATTTCTCTAACAAACAGTCATGTCATAATCTACAGCATAGTGAAAATATAAAGAAGAAAAAAATGATCTAACAGCACTTAAATTTGCTGATTTTCTTTCACAGAATGTATATAAATTCAAGTTTCAGAAATTACAGTTATATTAGCATTAGCTCCGTAAATGGTTTCAAAAGGTAACAAGCCCTGAGTCAGAAGTTGCTTCTGGGTGAGAGGGCTACAGTCTTTCATTCCAGTGGTAACCTTTTCCAGATCAGGGAAGCAGCAAGGTGGGCGCTGTTCTTCCAGTTTCTTCAAGTAGGAAAAAAGTACTTTGAAAAAACGTATCAGTTTTGTAACAAAAAGCAATTAGAGCAATGCGGGATGTCACAAGGTGGTGTGGTAAAAAAGCAGTGTTTATAGTGAGGGTCCAGGATTGTGGTAACATTTTGAATAATGAAAACAAGAGTGTTCTACAGATCAGCTGCAGGAACGACATAGCCCGCAGCTGCCTCCGCACAAGGCTGTGTAAATGCTGCAGCCCCCCCGACCCCGCCCCGAGGAAAGGGGCCACCCGTCCCCCACGTCTTTTCTCCAGCACAGCATCGCTGTGTGCGGGGAGCACGGACGTGGGTGATGCCTTTTTCTTGTGCTGCCGGTGCTGGTGCCCCCAGGGTTTCTGGGCCTCTCTCTCACTGCCCACATGTGGAGAGCTGCACTTCTCCCACTGGACCTGTTGTGTAGCCAGCGCGGTGTTCGCCGCTATCCCTTGGCTGTGCCAAGTGCGGCACTGTTGCAGTGACCCAGCCCATTGGGGGCTGTGGCAGGGGGTTTTCCCCCAGGCCTGAGAGGCAGGCTTCTCCTAAGGACATTATGTACCCCAGTTCTGTTCCTTTGATTGATCCATTGTTTCTCCCTGCCCGCTTTATTCCTTACAGGTATGTTTTCCCTTCCCTGCTTCCCCGTTGGCCCTGTACCCTTGTACCTCCCTTGCGGTATTCCCATTGGTCCCCTTACCCCAGCCCCGTCTCTGTACCGCCCCTGCACCCCAGCACCCTCGATCCCGGTGTTCGGCCCGCCCTGCGAACCTCCTATATAAGGCCCAGGTCCTTCCTCCATTTTGTTCTTGGCTCCTAACCTCCCCATGCCATAAGGCTGAAATAAATCGCCTCGTGTGCAAGAACATGCCAAGAACCCTTCCTGACTCTTTCATCGTCTGCCTGTGTGTGTGAGTGTGTGCCTGCTGCTTCTCTGACTAAGCTGATGCTACCTGCTTCACCCCTATGGGAGTCTGACCCCTGCTGAGCTGCTTGCTCCGGGGAGCCACCCAGAAATGGAGGCTCGACGAGCGGGGCAGACCGGGGGCCTTGGTGCATCCGAGCTAGTCAGCTGGAAGGGCAGCAGCCCCGCAGAAGCGACTCCAAACCCCATGGAGACGTGGTCGGGAAGGTCGCGGCACCCTCATCCACCACGCCGCTACACGGCATGGCTCCGCCACGTGCTCGCTGCCATGTGCCTGCCATGTGCTTGCCGCCAGGCTCCCGCCGGTGCCAGGCACTCACTGGCACCGCTACAGCGCTGCGTCCCCGTGGGCTTGCACGCTCCCCCCCAGCCGCATCTGCTGCCACTGCTCGCTCGCAGAAGGCAAATGGAGAGGAAACACGCTGCTAGGAAGGGCACTCCCGGCTCCAGCCGATGCCGCATGGCACGGGACGGCGCGAGCTCTTTCACAATACCGTCCGACTCCCCTCCAGGATTAAATGGGTCAGGAGATGAGGGGCCATCTTCTGGTTCTCCTCCCACTGCCCCAACAGACTTACGGTTGTTCACTGGAGATGCAGAAGGGGTTGGCATGGCTGCCGCAGTGGCACAAGCATCTTTCTTTGTCCAGTCTCTGAGTGCCACATGCACCATGAGCGCCTCGCACACAATCTTCCACGGATACAAAAGCTTCTTTAAAATTTGTTCCAGCTTCTCTGCAACGTTACTTTCCTGGGATTCACCATCCTCCATTGTTCTTGGCTGCAGCCCTCCATCCTGCAGAAAGGTCGATTGGCGCGGGCTTCTTTTCAGGCCCTGGGCTTCTTCTCAGCCCCTCTGTAAAGTTCAGCCAAGCGTTGCTACCGGAGCAACTTCCTGTTGCCTATCTACTCCCGATTCGGGAGGCTGTTAGTAGCGATTGAGACACGGACCCAAATCGGCAGAGAACCTGATTCTCCTTTGTTCCCTGTAGTTCACCTGCAACTGTGCAGGGATTAATCGCTGACCAGCTTTTCCTCCTTCTTTCAGCAGCACTTCAAAATTCTACGGAGCTCACTGACTGGGTGTGGTTAGGCCTATATTAAATTCCCTCACATGGAGGCACCATTTGTCGGTGATTGAAATTCAGACTGAATCTGAGTCTGGTTCTGAATTGAGGGGGGGCCGCTTGCTTAACAATGCACTTAGCTTGACTAACAGATTTTGCCTTGCCAAGCAAAAGGAAGGAAGGGGGGGATGCAGACCACTGATAAGAGGGAAGCATACGTGACTAAGAGATCCTGTTTTCAGACCCTAAAGCCAGCTTAAACCAGCTCTATAATTTGGACTATGGCCAGGGACCTAGAAAGCATGCGCAAGGAAGAAAGGTAAAAAGTTCAAACCGAGGAAGGGTTCTGAAAGGGACCTTACTTCATCCCAAAGACCCCGGCCCACGACCACCAGAAAGCAATGTGCAGGCGCAAAGCATATGGAAATGACTTTTGGGCTCATTATAATACGAAGCAGGGCTAGGCAGGGCTAGGCAATGGATATGTATAGGCGTATCAGGAAACTTGATGCATATGTAGCAGTTTGGGAAATAAAAAGAAGAGCAAAAGTTGCAAGGGGCGTGCAAGCCTTTGTGGAGAGATCCTGCTTGTCGCCTTGGCCAAATAAAGTATACCTACTTTACCACTTTAATTACTGATAAAGTCTTTTCCGCGTATCAGAAGGACATGGACCTGTTCAAGCAAGTCCAGAGGAGGTTCATGAGGATGCTCAGAGGGATGAAGCACCTCTCCTATGAGGACTGGCTGAGAGAGCTGGGGCTGAAGAAGAGAGGGGCTGAAGAAGAGAAGGCTCTGGAAACACTTTCTAGCAGCCTTCCAGTACCTAAAGGGGGCCTACTGGAAAAATCCAGAGAGACTTTTTATCGGGTAGTGTTAAGGGTAACACTTTTAAGCTGAAAGAGGGTAGGTTTAGATTAGATATTAGGAAGAAATTCTTTGCAATGGTTGTGGTCAAGCACTGAGACAGGTTGCTCAAAGAAGTAGTGGGGCCTTGATGTGTTCAAGTTCAGGTTGGATGTGGATTTGAGCAAGCTGGTATGGTGGAAGGTGTCCCTGCCCATGGCAAGAGGTTTGAAACTAGGGGATCTTTAAAGTTCCCTTCCAAACCAAACTGTTCCACAATACTCTATTTTCCTTATCTTTGGTCTAAGAAATCAAACAACCTGTAAAATGGAAAAAAGTAATTTTATTCTCCTTGGAAGACTCATATATCAGAGAGATAACAACAGGTAACTAGAAATATGATTCCTGTTTCATATGAACTTAATTTACCAGGGTTTGGACTGTGAATTGGAATTTGGCAATGAGATTGTAAGATTCTAATCAGTTCATAGTTTCTTAGTTTATGCTTCATGCACAAGATCTTACGGGAGATATTAAATTGATTAGGGTTTTGGAAATAGGAAAAATCAAATCTTACTGCTAAAAAATTACCAAAATTACAAGCAGACTATCCTGTTCAAATATAGTACTGGGTTATCTTCTTTTCAAATGATAAATAATACTCTTCTATTTGTCTGATAGTTCTCTCCGTACCTGCATTGCACGGTAAGGTCTAGAATATAGAAAAATATATTAAGCAAACAAAAATTATGAAAAATATATAAACTTTAGAACCCTTGAAATATGTTCTGTCTGAATACCTGAAGGTTACTTGGATGGTGGAAGAAACTAGATTTAAAATGATGTGAGATTTTAGTATTTTATCACTGCAACTAGATTGATATTGAGGGGAGAGGAAAGCTCTGGGATAAACAATTGCTACAGTTTCAACCTGAGCACTCCCAGAAGTTATCTGTTAATGAAAAATAAGATCTATACCTCACCTGATGTGAAGGAAAGGAGGTGTTATAGAATGTGAAAAAGTAATACATAGAAACACACACTGGAAACATTTTTTTTTCCACCCTTAATAGAAGAAAAATTACTGTGTTTCTGCAAGTTAAAACTGCAACAATTGTCAAGTTACTAATTAGGTTTGAACATTTTCAATAGCCTCTCTTTTTAGAAAAAAACCTTGAAAAGGCTGCCATTCTCTGTCTTTTTATTATGCACAGATATGGATTTTTCTGTTTGGAAAGAAGAGAGCACATGGAACAAATAAGTGGACAACTGAATAATAATCTGTGCACTGTTGTTCTCTTGATATTCACTTTAAAATCCACTCCAAATAAAAGTAAACATTCCTCTCTGGTCTGCTTTGCTATTAGTAATCAGCCAACTCAATAATTTTTCTGCAAGCCTTCTTAAAACAGTATTAGTAATAGAGTTGATCTATAACAACTGAAATTTTGTAGGAATCTTTTATCAACCCTTGTGAATCATATAAAGTTACTATTTAACTGTGTTGTCACCTTAAAATTCTGCAAATTTCACATTTTTAAAATATAATGAATAGCTTACAAATATATTGATCCAGCTTTATAAACTGAGCTGGTTAAAAACCCATGCCACTAAATTTCAATGGTACAGAGATTAGTGAAGGTTGAAGATAAGAACTTATAGGCTTGCAGTGGATAGTCTCAACGATTTTTTTTTTCTCCAATGATACTAAAATCTTTGCTAAAAATATTGACATGTCGATAAAAGTTTTAAAAGTATTCAACCCTTGAAGATGTTGGATGAGCAAAAAGGAAGTTTCCAGAGATGTCTCTCTCTCTCTCTCATTTATGCAGAAATAAGTTTATAATTTTCTAAATCAAGGAAAACTACATGAGGCTTTGCAGAAGATCCATCCATCCACTTTAGACACTTTAGGCTTGTTTTATGGTTTTGGTTGTGTACTTGGTTGACTACTTCTTTCTGTGCTGTGGGTATAAAGTCTGTTTTATCCTTATGTTTTTGTCCTAAATAAATAATTTAAGCAATATTCATTGTTCCATGTTATGACTCTAAGTCAAGAATGCGTCAGTGAAAACCAGTGCCTTGCATTTAAGTGTAGAAGAACTGCACAATGTCATTTCAAAATAGATTTGCTAGTTAGAGTTGTTAATGCCTGAAGGTTGTCAGAGGGATGGGAGGTCATTCTGAATACTGTCACAGGTAGAAATTTGAAGTGCTCTGTAAAATTAGAACTGCTCTATAATTTTTTTTTCAGGCCAGGAGAATAATGACATTTTTTATGTGAGTTGTTTCACTTTAAAAGGAAATTCAGATTTCCATAGGATTTCAGTTCATTAGAGAGTGAACACTGGTGCAAATTCCAGATTCCTTGTCATTCTTATATAAAGATTTTTCTGTAACTATAGGTAAAACAAATGAAGGCTCAAAGCATGAGGGTTCTTACACCACTGCTCAAAGTGAAAGTTGGAATTCTTGTTCCACAATATAAGTTGTGCTAAAATGTTCCCTCCTTCAAAATTTTCTAATTAATAATTTACTTTTGTCTAAAGTCTAATTCTACTTTCAAGAAAAGTGTCAAAAACCCTTCATTTACCTTAAGCAGTAAAACTTTAAAAGTAGCTATTCTGAATATTAGAGTAAAATAGCATTGAACTGTCCAAAACTCAACAATTGACATATTGCAGTCTATCTTCCTTAACAAACCCAAGAGAATGCATAAAGTATCAAATTCCGTCAGCCCAATATTAAAGTTTAATTGGGGAAATAAAAATGAACCACTTTTTTACTGATTTTTAAAACATGGCAATGCTCTCAATCTTAGAAAATGGGTCTCAATCTCCCTACCCTCTAGTACACGCCAGGGATTTCTGCAGCTACTGTGGGAACACCTTATCTTAGCCATAACTCATGTTATTCACAAAGGAACACATAGGAACACTCACTTGTCCTGGTCAAAACATTTTCTTTCTGAGCTGTATCAACAATGCTTAGGCATGCTTCTGTCAAATAAGCATTTATAATTTAATCACTGGGACTTTATTTTGGTATATCTTTGAGACTAAACACCTACTTTTCTGCAATCTAAGTGCTTCATTCTCTCAGGGCTTCTCTTCAGCCTTTCAGCCTAAACTATTGGAGAGACCATACACCTTAGCTCTGCCTGCAGTGCATATTAGCTTCAGTTAAAGAAGTGTTAGGCCAATGCTTAGTGGCTTTGAAAATCTCTTTGGAAGGGAATTTCATTCCACCTGATATGTCCAGCTTTATGACAAAGGACCAGCTTCAAACACTGTATTTACTCTTTCTCAGTTGTACATATGACCACTGAAACAACAAGAAGCATGAAACATTTATTATAATTTGATGTAGAGGAAGCATTTGACTCAATTGAATGGTCCTACAATTTTTTTCTTTCTTTAAAAGGTTCTGTTTTGGAGTGAACAAGATTAAATGGATAAAGCTGCTGTGTATTTGAAAGCATGGTTTGGATCAGCTATACTTTTTATAACAAAACTAGTTACCCTGCTTTGCTTCAGCTGCCATAGACTCTGTCAGAACAGAAGATTCAAATGGCCTATTTGCTGTAATCCGGAACCTCTGACCTTTCACAAATGCACCTAATTGATTAGTAAAATGATATGTGAACGGAGGTAACATGCAAAATCCACTTAATGCCTTCTTTCCTCCTAAATTAAACAGGTTTTGAAGGTAGGATATATTAGTAGCAAGTTTCTTTGCAAAAACTGTGTCATTAGAGAGCAAATTCTGCCGCTGCCACTTTTTCTAATGTTCCTCTAAGTCTTTGTTTACCTTAAAAGAGAGGCAGAGAGGAGAATTTTGTCTGCTTTGGAGGGAACGGTATAGAATATGCAGGATGAAAAGGAGTGAAAAACATGAGGAGAAAAGGGAAAGCACAGAAAGATCAGCCAAAAGAAAAAAAAATCATAAAGTTTTATACTACCTGAGTATAGCTGTCATATAAGATTGAAATGATACAAAAGGAAAGTGGTTTATGCTAGCTAAGCTGCAGCAGCAATGAGGAAAACTCAAGGGTTTTGGAGGAAAAAAACTTCTAATCACTTTGTAAAATCATGAAGGCTGAAATATCTTTGAGTGCTATTGAGAAGTATGTTTTACTTTTCAAATTTGTGGGCAAAATTTTTGGTGACTGCTATTGTGATTTGCTGTTCTAACACCATGTAATGGCCAGGGAAGAGGGCCATCAATCTTGTGAACTGGGAAAAAAAATATTTTTCCTGGTGGCTATATGAGTCATTATTTTTTCTTTTTCACAGCATTAATGGTACTATTTTTTTTCTGAAGGAGTTGGCAGCAACTTTTGCCATATAAGGATAAAACAAAGTCATTTAAAAAAACCCTCTTGAAAGAAACAATCTCCTCATGAGTTAAAACTGCAATTTATTTAAAATTTAATGAAATGTTTTTTTAATGTATTTGTTGTATTTTGTCACAGCAGCAAGGGTATACATAATTTATATCTTGTTTATAAGCCTAACAAATGTGTTTTCCAGAGATAAGGGGTCTGTTTCTAATACTTATTCTTTGCATAGCAGAACTTTCCGGAAAGGTTTATGAACATTACTTATGATTATTTGTTGATGCTGCTGCTTTTTTTAATTGTAACCCCTGCTTTGCATGCCAGAAATCCTGATGCTTATTCACTTCACTTGATGATCAGAGAAGATCAGCTTCCCTTCAGATCAGCAGGGATTTGAGCATCCTGACCCTGCCCTGTAGATGTACAACTCTGTTAAGTAAGAAACTCAAATACTTTATTACCATTTACAGAAATTTAGGTATTAAGACCCTGGGTACAAGATAGCTGTCACTGAATTTACCGTGACATTTTTAGCTCCTGATCCCTGTAGTTTGCAATCTAATCTAACATATTGCAAATCCAAATGCCAGAAGGCTTTTATCAATTTGAACTTTGTAGTCTATTTTAGCTATATTTTCTAGAGGGCTGATTTCTCCTCAAGCATTGCAGCAAAGTGCCTTTTTTTAAGGAAAACCAGTACTGAGAACTGAGCTCTTGAAAATACACATACTCATTGTCCAAATTAAACAATCATAGATGAAGTCTTGGCCGCACTGAATTCAGCAGCAAGAATACTCATGCTTGCAAGTTGGGATTTTACTCTGTAGATTGGAAGCATTATTAAAAACTCTGCTTGAAGTTTACTCTCAGCCTCTTATGGGAAGAAACAAGTTGCTGGCTATTACAGTGTTATCATAATTTTTTCTTTGATTCTCTGGTCAGCAGAGAAATAACACTCATTGGTGGCAAAATAGGTTTTAAAATTATCACTCAGGGAGATGAATGCAGGACTTGTGTACTTCACTCCTAGATCTACTACTGTTGCCAGCTGAACTATCAGCTGTCACAGGCATGACGGTCTGCATTTCCCTTTGCAGTGTTTTCTTCACCTTCATAGATTATTAAGCGTAGATTTTTCTTCCAAATGAGAGGTTGTATTGTGGTACATAGACAGAATCTGATTTACCACACAGCTGGGAGCTAAGTTGAAGTGACCCCAGCTTGCAAGACGTCCTCTTGGCAGTCTGCAAAATGAAGTCTCTACAGAACCAAGCCTTGAGAACAGTTATGAAGTATGTCTGTGCTCTCTCTTATCTTTCAGGTTTCTGTGTACAGAGTTGGGTTAGCAATCTCCCTCCTAGTCCCTGATGATTATAAACAAGCCTCTGTGTATGCCTTCAGGTGATTTTTCCTTGAACAGATCTGATACCATTTTAACAAGTTATGCTTTGTGGCTGAGAGAGTGGGGTATTGGATTTAGACCCAGAAGGGGAGAGAAAAGTTGTTTTTCCTCTTCAGTCTCTTCAGAGCTCCTTTGTGAACTTGGCAAATTAATTCACTTCAATAATTTCTCCAACATGTAGAAGGGGAATAATAATTCTTTATATAAGTAACTGCTAGTTCTTAGGTTAGCTCAGGTAGAGCTGTGACAGTACATATTCTGCCTGAAACACTGAGGTGTATAGGAGAAGTGACAGATCTTGGAGACAGCAGTAAAAGCAGATGTAGAGGTAGCAGTTCATGTCCTTGTCACTGACTCTTCGAACAACCTTGAGAAAGTCACACATTCTCTTTGTGTGCTAGTTTCCAGGAGCATTCCTCTCTCAAACAATGGTTTTCTGAGGTGAAATTAATTAACTTTTGTTAGTCATTCATCTACTTGAAATTGAAAGTAGTTTTCTCTTTCACATAGTAGAGGTACTTCATGGGAGAATCTGGCCTATGAAGTAAGTGCAGTACAAGTGAGAAGCAGGGCAAGGGTTCTCTTGGCATCAGCACTCTTTTACAGTTATCCACAGTATTCTAAAGTTCATTCAGAACTTATATGTTGAAATTAACTGCCCCAGTAAATATGAAGCTAACCTCTCTTTCTGAGAAGCAGGGCTTTGTTTTTAAAGGGCTTTGTTTTAATCATGAGTTGCATAAATATCTGATTTATATCAGAGATCTGCAGAAATTTAGATAGTTTAAAAATGGAAATCATGGAAAATATTTATGGAAAATAAAGGCATATTTCCAGTGCAAAGCAAATTAGAAAGTTGGAGAGGGTCTTTTTACAAGGACAAGTAGTGACAGTGCAAGGGGCAATGGCTTCAAACTGAAAGAACATAGGTTTAGATTAGATGCTAGGAAGAAATTTTTTACTTTGAATATGGTGAGGCACTGGAACAGGTTTCCTAGAGAAGCTATGGATCCACCATCTGTGGCAGAGTGCAAGGCCGGGCTGGATGGCAGTCTGAGCAATGTGGTCTAGTGACAGGTGTCCATGCCCATGGCAGGGGGGTTGGAACTAGAGGATATTGCAGGTCCCTTCCAACCCAACCAAATTATCAACAAATACAGAAACAACGAAAATTCAAGGAAATAATGGGAACGTATAAATAATAGATCTCATAGATCTGTACATATACAATAAAAATGTACGTATTTTTGGTTTTTATGTTGACAGCAAGAGTCAAAAAACAACAGCAGAAATTTTTTCCATTTAAAATTTCAAATGGCTTTAATCTATTCAGGCCACTGTTTCACAGGCTTGGTTTATCTGTCTCTGACACTCGCTGAATGGCAACTGTTTTGTTTTCTGCTGGTTTTGCACTATTGTAAAATTGAATTTCAGTTAATTACTCACCTAGGGTCTTATTATTAACATCTATTATTAGAGTGCTGGGGAACCCACCACCCAAGTTTGCGCAGGATCTGCTTGCCACCACTGTGGTATGCAAGTGGATGATGCAATATGAAAGGATCTGGATCTCATGAGCTGTCTTTTCCATGTGTAATTCTTGCAGGCTGCTGTAATTCAAAGCACAGGGCAGTCCCCAGAAAAAGCCTGCCTCTGGCTCAGGAGGTGGGTGGTATACTGGCGTGTGTACTTGTTTAAAGCATTCAGCTTCCAGGAGTCGGCAATCCCGCTCCAGCATGCTCCAGCCCATGAGTGACACACACGTCTGAATATGTGGTGGTGTATTAGCACTTTTTATGGTGGGTAAATTTGGACCTGAAAATGGATCTGGACAGCTTTTTAAATGGAGATTTAAACTAACCTTCTCCGGCTATAAATCCCATCGCTTGGATGCTTGTGCTGCAGCAAAGAAGTTGTTTGTGCAGGGAGGCTCTTTGCCAGCAAAGGGGACTTGTGCCAGGTTACCTCGTTCTCTGGGAGCTGCTCAGAGCTGCGGTGCCTGCAGTCAGCCCTCCTTGTCCAGGCAGCCTGAGGACTTGCGGGTGCTGAGCAGGGCTGTGTGCCTGGTGCCAGCTGTCTGCAGTCAGCCCTGGTG
Organism: Dryoscopus gambensis; assembly: GCA_013389985.1. Lineage (NCBI taxonomy): Eukaryota > Metazoa > Chordata > Aves > Passeriformes > Malaconotidae > Dryoscopus > Dryoscopus gambensis. The sequence continues at coordinate 7,660 of WEIT01003338.1, read as the reverse complement.
ACCCCTGGCACATCCTCATTTTTGCCAGTTACCACTGCAAGAAGAAGGAAATAGGTATCTACCTACTCCCTTATTCAACAGAGGAGGATCCTCATATTCAAAAGCTTCTATAAATACCATAACAACACTGAACAGAAATACTTCAAGGCTGAAATGGCACAATATCAAAATATTATTTACCCTTTTATTTTCCCCAAAAGTTTGTTGTGTGGCTGCAACAGTTTCTCAAATGACTCTTGATTTAGGAACAGTAAATTACTTTTTTTTAGTTCAAAGGGTTTAAAAAACAAAGGAGGATTTCAGATATTCTGTTATTTTTTTCTTAGTATTACAGTCACCAACATAAATCTGTTCAGATTGCCTGTGCTTTTCCCTGCCTGCAGAAGGTTGCTTAGCAACCTACTTGGTTTAACCACGTGATAAATGTACCAAGATGCCAAAAAAGTCCATGTTAAAATTATTTTGAAAAGGGTGGTATGCTTTTCAAAATTGCTAACTAGGTACAAAGAAAAATATTTGTATAACACCCCCCAAATTTTTTTACCTTTTTACTTGAGGTGTAAACATTCACTGAATCTCAAACTCCAAGCAATTAGTTTTGAATTTTTACAGGCCAATCTACTCCAGATTTCCAACGTTCAGCAAAACATGCCACTAGTTGCAGAGCAGTGTGGTCCCTCTTGATAACAGAAAAATATTGTATGCCTCTGCAAAGAGAATTAATGGCATTATGACATTTACTGAACACATAAAGTACTTAAACACATCAGAAAATATGTGACTTGTAAAGGAGTTCAATTTTTAAATGTCAAACTCTCTTTAAAGCAGAGAGATTTTAGAAAGCCTATTTGGATTCCTAGTACAATCACTATCTGTTTTTTAAACAGTATATTTTCTTCAGAGAGTTGGTGCAGCCTCCATCACAGAAATTTTCAGCCAGTGTTATTGCCTGTCAGTTGTAATCCTTCAGAATTTCAGCCAGCAAGGGTATAATAAGGTAAGTTTTGTCTTTTCAAACTTACATCAGACAAAGAATTCTTGAAGTTTATTCTTGTACTCACTATGTTAAATATTTGGGGGTTTTTTTCCAGAGAAACTTAAATGTTTATTAAGCACTCAATGAAGAATTCTCATATTAGTGTAGATACCAATATTTTTGTTTAGAGACAGAGAAAAGAACAAACATTAGGATAAAATGGCTCTGACTCAAACTTCCTTTGCTGAAAAAACTTACATTTGAATGCAGATTTTGAGCAAGAAAATGGTAATTGCATTTAAAATGGATTAAACATGTAGTTTCAGACACCAGATTAGTATTAAAGAATTAAAGAGCTATTGTTTTTATACTATATTTTAGCTAGGTCCAGCTGCATTGCAACTTCTTCCTGTCTTCAGGAAGATTTTTTCCCCATTTAAATTTATCAGTAAAATAAAAAATTCTCTGATGGCTATATTGGTGGGCTATTGCAGCTATATGAACTTTGAAAATGGAAGTTCATGTTGCTAGACAGGTGGCTCCATTACCTTGTACAATTTCATTATTAATTTAGAGACGTTCTCTTATTCTCTTCCATTTCCTAACCCCACTCACCGAGCTGTTGATCACTGATCTTGACTTGTGCTGATACCTGCTCTCCTGGAGCAGACTGCAACCACTTCCTTCTTTTGCATGGTCGGAATATAATTCCTTTCCTTACCTTCACTGCTCTCTGGTAGTCAGTTGGTTCCCTTTGCCCTTATTTCTACCACCTCTCTGTAGGAACAAGAATACATTTTCTTGGCTGGTGAAAGGATATTAATTGCTGTCCAAAGCGATGTGTTGCACCTGTCTGCTGAGTCTACTTTGTATTTCCAGATAGAGATATATTATTCTGATACATATATTCTCTTATTTAGTGGGGTATTGCAGCATATACCTGCAAATGTACGTTTATGGTTTTTAAAACATAAGATCAAGAGCTCCTTTTGCAAAAAATCTAATCTCTGAAATCTGTGAGAGGCAACTCTAATAAACAGGAAGATGAAGTGAAACCTGACAATGTAGTTTTAAATACATATGCATTTATTCATTATTTGAGGCAAGGAAGACTAGACAGCTGGGAATATTCCACCAGCTTTATGAGATACTGTTCTCCTTCTGCTTTTCATTGTTAAGAACAACAGTCCACTTAGATGAGTGAGAGTCAAAATAATTGTCAGAAAAAAGTACTGTTGAAAGACCCCTAAATTGCTCTGCAGGATCAAACATGATATCTGAAGACAGAAAGTCCCCTGGTTTCTCATTCCTTTCTCGTACTTTAAATAGGCAAGGTATGGAATGGTTTGTAACACGATTACCTGTGATTTAGGAATACTGAGGAAAATATATATTTTCTATAAGTTTTATGCCACCTGAGAGTCATCTTTATCTTTCACATAAACATTCAGAACTGAATGAGACTTTAAAAGGGTAGGACTTGTTTGCTGTCTCACAAGCCAGTGAAGGCATACCTGTGAGGAAGTTATGTTAGAGCAGACCCAGCTTTTCAATTTATGAAGTTAAATAAAGCTTTGTAAGAGCAGTGTGGAATTTCATAACACTCCATTGAGTGTATTGTGAGGGGCTGAAGGGGAGGGGAGGAAGAGCATATACATCACTGACATACTTCATCACTTCACATACAGACATCACATTCAATTAAGTATAGAGCTCTCTGTCAACAAACTTGACACATACATCTAGGGAATGTCACCAACCCCCAAAATCAATATTCAAGTTATGACAGACTGACAGCTTACCAGCTGAATGAATGTCTCCTGATTTTACCTATTACTGCTTCAGAACACTGCAGAGTCCTTGTAACATGAACAAACAAAATTAACTAAGGGATATGACTGAGTAGAAATCAAGAGTCAACAACATATACAGAGTTTAAGAAAATGATTAATGAAATTCAGCTCATCAAGGAACTAAAATACAGTGCTGTTAAGGAATCTGAAAATACAATTTCTCAATATTCTAGGAACCTGAAATTGCATTTTTATATCATTTATCCAGATGAATACAACATTCCCTCTAGAATTAAATCACTGTGGACCTAGGGAAGAATTTACCAGTGCTGCAATATTATTACCATTTTTCTTTTTTGATATATAAGACCATAAAAGCAGACCTAGCAGAAAAGACCAGTGAGGTAGCTAGTTTGAAAATTGCTTGTTAGTGGCCATTATATGAATGAGATGAAGGCTAAACATGCTACCTCTGAAGCATTACTTTCATTAAGTGTAGCTCAATAGGTGTACAGCAACCAGCATATCTATAAAAGTAGGAGAATATTAGTTCTGTCACAGTTTTATGTTTTAGGGGATGACAGCCTTATTATGCTCAAGACTCACAACATGTGAATAGTATAACAGAAAGATATACATAGTGGTCTGTGGGAATGACTTAGCCTGATTATAAGCCACAGCCCACTGGGTGGCACCCTGAATATTGTTCTTCCCCTTAGTCTGGAAAGTTCTGTTAAGTTCGGTTCTGCATTTGTTTTGTGTTACAACTCCCCCCCCCAAACTCCCTCATTGGACTGTATCCCAGTTGTGTCCTCCCCTCTCCCTGTCCCTCATTGGTTCCCGTTCTGTTGCCGCCCCCCTGGAAAAAGAGATTGCATGCCCATCTGGGCGTCAGTCCGGCTCGAGAATTCGGCCAGTCCAGTTGGAATATTCGCCTGTGTAAGTCCTGGCTGCGTCGGATTAAAAGCTTTTGGACTGTCCTTCCCGCCTCCTTTGTTCTTGGGGAACGCTTTTGCCTTGAAATCAGGCTACCTGGCCGAGCCGCACCGAAGAGGGAAAAAAGCGCATTTTCCCACCCGGCTCTGAGATTCTCCCCTGCGTTTCCTCTGCTGCCTGCTGAGCGGCGAGGACGCATTGGAGACGTGGCTGCGCTGCCTCTGCCTTGTGAGCCCGGCCAGGGGAAAACCCGGAAAGCAAATAGTGGTCTCATTTATGCTAAATAGAACAAACTGGCCTCTTAAAATTGATTTCTTTTCTTTTTCTTTCTTTTTTTTTTTTTTTTTTTTTTTTTTTTTTTTTTTTTTGGGTGAAGAGAAGCTCCAAAATGAGTTTGTCCTTATCGATCCTTATTCTAGCAACTTGATCTTCAAAATACACTTCAGTAGCTGGCAGTTATTTTGGCCCATTTAACAGGAATTTTGATATTGAAGTACAGTTTCAAAGTGTTCATAGGACATGTGCAAAAGAACACAAAAGCACCCTTGTGCAGTAGCATGAAAAGGTCTGATACGCTTTTTGTCATCTTCACACTACAAATCATAGAATCATAAAAATGCTTGGATTGGAAGGCACCTTAAAGATCACCGTGATCCAACCCCTCTGGCCGTGGGCAGGGATACTCCCTACTAGATCAAGTTGCTCAGTCTCGAACACTTCCAGGAATGGGGCATCCACAACTTCTCTGGGCAACCTGTTCTAGTTCCTCACCACCCTCTGTGTAAAGAACTTCCTCCTAACATCTAATCTAAATTTTTCTTATTTTAGTTTAAAACCACTCTCTCTTGTCTATCACTATGTCCATGTAAAAATTCCCTTCCTCCTTTTTATAAGTCCTCTTTAAATACTAGAAGGCTACAATGTGATCTTCCTGGAACCTTGTCTTCTCCAGGCTGAACCAGCCCAGCTTTCTCAGCCTGTTGGAGAGGTGCTCCATCCCTCTGACCATCTTTGGGACCCTCCTCTGGACTTGCTCCATCAGGTCTGTCTTTCTTGTGGTGAGGGCTTGTTGCTGACTGTTCTCTGCAACCTTCCCAGAGACAGTTTTGCCAGCAGGAAAAACAGGGAAATTCTCTTTTGCGTAGATGTTTCATAGATGTTTATTTCCAGCTCACATGGCTGTGAGTCTGCCCAAAGACTGCAGAATCATGGGAGCACCAAAGAGTTCTGGTGGCAGGGGGAACATTTGGGACCAATAGGGACACAGAACTTGGGTATATGTGACGAGGGAGCAGGGGGAAACCCCGTGTCCAGGCTATGCTTCCAGCCCAGGGCCCAGGGGGAGGATTAGTATTAGTGCATAGAACAGTACTATGCACTGTTATTGCATAGTCTAAGGGGCAATGCAGAGATTGATCTGCTATTCACAGACAGGGAAGAAATTATAAGAGAGAGAATAAATAGTAGAAACATTGGCTATAGTAATCATGAAATCGTGGAGTTAAAAATCCTGAGGTGAATGAAGAAACAAGTAGCAGAGAACTGACCCTGAAATTTAGGAGAACAACTTTCAGATTACTCATAGAACTCACCTTCTGCTTCTCCTTCCCATAGAACTGACTCTGCACCATTAGTGGAGGCAGCTGGAATGACATCGACTCCAGACCTGGATGCAATATTCCAGGTGAGAAATAATCAATAGTGATTATTTATCTTGAACCACGAACTTGTTTACTCCTCTTCTTTCTTTATTCTTTCTCTGTGCTGCTGGGGATGGGATTGGGGGAAGTGGACAGTGAAGGGGTAGGGGTGTATTTGGCCACTAGCCAAGGCTAATTCACCACAGTCATCTGATTCTTCTGCTTTTTATACCACTTGCAAACTTGCTGAGGGTATACAGTGTCCCATCATCCAGGTCATTAATGAAGAAGTTGAACATTATTGGCCCCAGTATCAGCCCCTGGGCTACACTGTACTAGTTTTCTTCCAACTGGATTCTGTGCCACTGGTTAAAATCCAGTGGGCTTAGCCATTCAGCATAAATGGCAATTACTCCATGTGCACTCACATAACCTGTACTTCATCACCTTGTCCGAGAGAATGTAATGTGAGACAGTGTTAAAAGCCATAGTAAAGTCAAAGTAAATAACATCCACTCCTCTCATTCACAAAATTAGTCACCTCATTGTAGAGGGCTAATGTCTTGGTCAAGCATGATTTGCCTTCATAATTCTATGAAGAGTACTCCCAATCACTTTATCCTTCATGTGTTTGGAAATTCTGAGCAGAAGGATTATATCCATCACCTTCTCAGCTAGAGAGGTGAGGCTGACCAGTCTGTCGTTCTCCAGTTCTTCCCCCTTGCCATTCTTGAAGATAGGAATAGTGTTTGCTCTCTTNGGGTGAAGAGAAGCTCCAAAATGAGTTTGTCCTTATCGATCCTTATTCTAGCAACTTGATCTTCAAAATACACTTCAGTAGCTGGCAGTTATTTTGGCCCATTTAACAGGAATTTTGATATTGAAGTACAGTTTCAAAGTGTTCATAGGACATGTGCAAAAGAACACAAAAGCACCCTTGTGCAGTAGCATGAAAAGGTCTGATACGCTTTTTGTCATCTTCACACTACAAATCATAGAATCATAAAAATGCTTGGATTGGAAGGCACCTTAAAGATCACCGTGATCCAACCCCTCTGGCCGTGGGCAGGGATACTCCCTACTAGATCAAGTTGCTCAGTCTCGAACACTTCCAGGAATGGGGCATCCACAACTTCTCTGGGCAACCTGTTCTAGTTCCTCACCACCCTCTGTGTAAAGAACTTCCTCCTAACATCTAATCTAAATTTTTCTTATTTTAGTTTAAAACCACTCTCTCTTGTCTATCACTATGTCCATGTAAAAATTCCCTTCCTCCTTTTTATAAGTCCTCTTTAAATACTAGAAGGCTACAATGTGATCTTCCTGGAACCTTGTCTTCTCCAGGCTGAACCAGCCCAGCTTTCTCAGCCTGTTGGAGAGGTGCTCCATCCCTCTGACCATCTTTGGGACCCTCCTCTGGACTTGCTCCATCAGGTCTGTCTTTCTTGTGGTGAGGGCTTGTTGCTGACTGTTCTCTGCAACCTTCCCAGAGACAGTTTTGCCAGCAGGAAAAACAGGGAAATTCTCTTTTGCGTAGATGTTTCATAGATGTTTATTTCCAGCTCACATGGCTGTGAGTCTGCCCAAAGACTGCAGAATCATGGGAGCACCAAAGAGTTCTGGTGGCAGGGGGAACATTTGGGACCAATAGGGACACAGAACTTGGGTATATGTGACGAGGGAGCAGGGGGAAACCCCGTGTCCAGGCTATGCTTCCAGCCCAGGGCCCAGGGGGAGGATTAGTATTAGTGCATAGAACAGTACTATGCACTGTTATTGCATAGTCTAAGGGGCAATGCAGAGATTGATCTGCTATTCACAGACAGGGAAGAAATTATAAGAGAGAGAATAAATAGTAGAAACATTGGCTATAGTAATCATGAAATCGTGGAGTTAAAAATCCTGAGGTGAATGAAGAAACAAGTAGCAGAGAACTGACCCTGAAATTTAGGAGAACAACTTTCAGATTACTCATAGAACTCACCTTCTGCTTCTCCTTCCCATAGAACTGACTCTGCACCATTAGTGGAGGCAGCTGGAATGACATCGACTCCAGACCTGGATGCAATATTCCAGGTGAGAAATAATCAATAGTGATTATTTATCTTGAACCACGAACTTGTTTACTCCTCTTCTTTCTTTATTCTTTCTCTGTGCTGCTGGGGATGGGATTGGGGGAAGTGGACAGTGAAGGGGTAGGGGTGTATTTGGCCACTAGCCAAGGCTAATTCACCACAGTCATCTGATTCTTCTGCTTTTTATACCACTTGCAAACTTGCTGAGGGTATACAGTGTCCCATCATCCAGGTCATTAA
>WEIT01003337.1:83811-113863 GCA_013389985.1 Dryoscopus gambensis | reverse complement strand
CCGGCCGGGCCCGCGCCCCGCCGCAAGCAGTGCTGCGAGGGAGCGGATGGGGGAGAGAGCGGAGGGGTCCCGTGTCCTGCTGTGCTGTGGTGCCGGCGCAACACAGATCCTAGAATGGCTTGGGGTTGGAAAGGACCCTAAATGTCAGCTAGTCCCAACCCCAAGAAAGCCCGTGTTAAATTTTTAAAGAATAGCGTTTAAAATAATAGCATTTAAGTAACGTGCAAAGCATGCCACTCGTCCTGCGGCCGTGGTTAACTGAAGTCCGTACAGCGGTCACAACGCGGTCGCAAATTGCATTAACGAAATAGCGAGCGAAGTGTGATGTTAGAGCTTTGTTACGGAACCACAGAATGAATTAGGTTGGGAAAGGCCTCTGAGATCCACCTGTGACCCAGCACCACCGTGGCAGTCAGGCCATGGCACTGGGTGCCACGTCCAGTCTTTCCTGACACACCTCCAGGGCCAGTGACTCCGCCACTTCCCTGGGCAGCCCATTCCAGTGCTTAATCACCTTTTCTGTGAAGAAATTCCTCCCAATGTCCAGCCTAAACCTTCTCCTGCCTGAGACTATGGCCTCTTGTCCTCCTGGTTGCCTGGGAGAAGAGGCTGACTGTGCTTGGCTACAGCCTCCTGTCAGGGAGCTGTAGAGAGGGATAAGGCCACCCCAGAGCCTTTGTTCCTCCACAGGCTGTATGTACATACGCGCCATATGTTTAAACACGCCGTAGTTTGGCTGAGGGAGGCTTAAACCAAGGCCATTCATAGAACTTTTCACGTTTCAGATAGGTTTGTGGAATAAAAATGCCTCAAATGCATTTAAGGGTAATTATAATTAATCTGCTAATTTAATCAGCAATAGAAGGCTTTTGTGAAGCAGGGGGGAATTATATTGTTAATGCGATGTTTCTGTGACGTTCTGAATCCTGTTACAATAGCTGAAGCTAATCATGGATGACTATTAAGGCGGCTCTATTACTCCGCCTCCTGGTGGCTGTTCTCTTTTTTCAGCTTAGTGTCAGAAGCGCAGGGTGAAGCTTGTGCTCACCCGGCAGGACAGGAGGAGAAGCCTGAGGGAACAGGAAATAGGGTAATTTAGCACTCAATGCTCTTTGACCTTCACCCAGTGTACAACAATGTGATTTACAAATCGAAAGGATGCAGAGAAGATCCTGTTAAAGCAGTGAAATACTTTGTTGTAAAGCAACGGAGAAACGAGATCTTTCCCCTCCAACCCCCCATATCTGGCAGTAGCCATTAAATTCCAGGGGCCCAAAGTATCCCTTTCTGTGTAGTGCTACTCCATGAAGAATCATTCTCTGTTGCAGCTGTGTTTAATCAGTGGTCATTGGCTGTGATGTTAATCATCCTGTTGTAAATAATACAACTGGAGAAGGTGAAATAATAATTACCTTCTCTTTTTCATCTGCCTTATCAATCATTTGAATGACACATGAAATAAAAATGCTGCCTGTAAACTACGCAGACAGCAACATGAGACTCAGTGTTGTCTAAAAAAACCTGATTCTTTACCCAGTGCAACAAGCCAATAATTACACACTCAAGAGAAATATTGATTATTTATCTCAGAGTTGCACAAGCCTGGGTCCTCTATGGTATTCCACAAATCAAGCACAACAACTATCAAAACTTTTTACTGTTTATACATTTTAGCAAAGGAATTAGTGTTCATTGGCTACAAGTTACATAGTTCTCTTACTAATTAGTATTCTCTACTCTATTGTTTAATGATTCTCTCGCTTCTCACGCTAATTACTCCGCACGCTCAGGCTTTCCCTTGGTCTGAGGTGGGTTCTCAGCTGGTGGCTGTGATCTGCCCCTGCCGGAATTACCTTTTACCCAGGCAGCGCTGACTCAGCACAGCCGGGGGGTTGTCTTTATTAGTTTCTCCCTTATCTTGGGACTTGTGCTAAATGTCCTTGGGGCCCATAAATTCTGCATTCTCTGTGTCCACTATCAGTTGTACATCCTTCTTCCCAAGCCTAGTTAACCTCCCCCTGGGTCTGAAATCACTGAAGGCTGACCATGTCCAGCCCTAAACCTTAAGAAGGCAATTCTACTGACAAGTAATTTGTTTTTCTAACACCTGGACATCACTTAGAGTTTGTTAGCTGCTCTCTGTTTAACGGATTAAATCTCCCTTCTTGTTGATTAGGCTTGAAAGTATACAAAGACCAAACATTAAAGAACATCCTTTCTTAAGAAAATTTTACATATTCCACGTTTTGCAACACTAGCACCCTAAAGAAAAACAAAATAGTAAAGCCCTTCTTGTGCAGAAGCCCAAAATCACAGCACAATCTTGTACCTCAGAAAAAGATCCAAAATGATAAACAGTGTCAGTAATCAGGTTCTAGATTAGAAGGAAATTTGTTAAGTAAAATTTCCAGATGATTTGAAGAAGTGACTCATATCCTAAGCTACAAAGAAAGGCAGAAAATGCCCCCAAATAGTCCCTGCCAGTCCGACAAGGTAAAAATTTTCTTCTCTTTCTTGGTGGCATTCAGAAGTTTCCAGGACCAGAAGTGTTAATCAGCATGTAGTTATGAGTCCATAAAATTCACTTAACTTGAATGCAAGATCAGATGAGGGTTAAGTGTTTCACATTAAAAAAATTGAGGTAATATTCACTTAGGCATAGTGTGAATGATTGACAAGATGTGTGGGATTTTGTCAGTCATTCCTGCATAAGCTTTGCTGGTTGAAGGAGATTACATTTGCTTGTGAAGGCAGACTGACTCTTCATAATAGCATTAGCCACATCATGTATTAGCTCTGTGAAATGGAATTCGTGGGTTACAACACTAATTTCAAGGTTATATCTTTAACATATGAAAGTTTCCTTTACAGAATTGCATGGATTTTAAACACTGTATCTTATTTGGAGATGATTCTAGCATGGTGTTCTATCCGTTTTCAAATAAATGGTGAGGTGTTTTTAAAGCATATACTTTCAAGCCATTTGTTTTCTTAAAACATGGTGGAAAAAAGTTCCAATTTTGATATCTACATCTCAACGTGCAGCCCTTCTGCACCGTGCAGTAGCGGTTTTAATTCGAGATGGCCTGGTCTTGGTAGCTCCGAGGCTGAGCCTTGACTTTGTGGCTGCGGCCAAGTGGCTTTATAAGTCACGGCTACCGAGTCCTGAACTGTCAGGAGAGGGCGCCGCCTTCCCAGAAGTCGCAGACGGAGAAAGGTACTGTGGTATGTCAGGATAATTCAGAAAGGTTCTCCCAAAACCCGGCATGCTCTGGAGGCTCAAACTCTCCTCCTGGTTTGGGAATTGAGGACGGCAGGAAGAACTTGCTATGGTCTACATCCATGTCCTTTGTAAAACTCAGTCATTCATAATTCTCAACAAAATTGAGTATGTAGTATTTACAGAGAAAAAAAAAAAGGTTTTATTTCTCAGTTTGAAGACAACAACATGGCTCCTGAATGTAAATTTTAGTTATATATAAGCCATACCATATATTGTGTAGTGTGGTGCAGAATATCTTCTGAAAGATGTTGTACTGCTGGTATGGATAGCGCAGTTCTTTTTCTTTTTTTCTTTTTAATTTCAAAAATCCATTCAGTAGAACACTGCTCTTGGCAGTGAAAGCTTTTTCTGGCTTCCCCACTGAGTGAGGAAGAAACTTGGTATAATCAAAGAATAGATAAGTCTCCAAAATTCAGGCAGACTGCTTCCCTCTCTGCTGTGTCTGGCAACGCTGCTGATCAGAAACTAGATAGTCAGTGTCCTGAGAAATTATCATGCTTGGTTTTCCTTTTCCTTTTTTTCTGTAATTCACAATCAAATCAGACATTTAAGGATTTTAAATTATCCATAGAATGAATTTAAAATGGTCTTTTAACCTACCAAATGGTTTAATTTCATTAATGCCAGATGCTTTCATTTCTGCTATTGGTTCCATCCTTGGCCAAGGGCTCTTCAGCATCTTTTTTAACACCTTGGCTGCAGAACTCAAAGGAATGCCAAGTTTGATGATGTCACTAAATTGGGATGAGCTGTTGACTCCTTAGAGGCCAGAGAGGCCCTGCAGAGAGACCTTGACAAGTCAGAGAGAAGGGCAATCACCAACCATATGAAGTTTAACAATGGCAAATGCCAGATTCTGCACCTGGGATGGTGCAGCCCTGGATGTACAGACTGGGGAACGAGAGGCTGGAGAGCAGTGCCATGGAAAGGGACCTGGGGATCCTGGTCAATGGCAAGTTGGATATGGGTCAGCAGTGTCCTGGCAGCCAGGAGGGCCACCCGTGTCCTGGGGGGCATCGGGCACAGCATCACCAGCTGGGCAAGGGAGGGAATTGTCCTGCTCTGCTCTGTATTGGGGCAGCCTCACCTCGAGTGCTGGGAGCAGTTTTGGGCACCACAATATTAAAAAGACATTCATCTATTACAGAGCATCCAAAGGAGGCCACAAGGATGGTGAAGGGTCTGGAGGGGAAGCCACATGAGGAGTCGCTGAGGTCACTCCATCTGATCAACCTGGAGGAGACTGAGGGGAGAGAGGAGACTGAGGCTGAGACTTCAGTTGGGTCTTCAACATCCTCAGTGGGGGCAGAAGAGGGACAGCACAAATCTCTGCTGGTGACCAGTGATAGGAGTTGAGGAAATGACCCGAAGCTGAATCGGGGGAGGTTTAGACATTAGGAAAAGATTTTTCACTCAGAGGGTGGTTGGGCACTGGAACAGGCTCCTCAGGGAAGTGGTCACAGCACCAAGCCTGGCAGAGCTCAAGAAACATTTGGACAACACTCTCAGGCACATGGTCTGATTGTTGGGCTGTCGTGTGCAGGGCCAGGAGCTGGAATTCAATGATCCTGACGTGTCCCTTCCAACTCAGCATATTCTATGATTCTAATATTCTGTGAAATCATTGCAATTCATCTTCACAGAGTGTTTTGACTTTTTCTCATTCTGACATGAAACTGAATTGGCACATTTCTCTGAAATGTTTTAAATTCAGTAAAACTGCATTTATCTTAAACCCTTATAGCTGAAATAACCCCTACAACTACATTATCAAGCCGAAAGGTCTTTTCTGACTGAATTCACCAATCAACCTCAAAAGCTTTATATGAAAGTTTTTTAGTGGCTGTGGTTTCGTAAGGTGGGCACTATGAAAGCTAGCTGAATGAATAATATGTGCTTTCTGCTGGCTTCTAAATGGGCATCAGTCAATAAAAGAAAAATTCTGCAGTTACTCTTAGCTGAGTTAAACAAAGCTGCAGCTGAGCAGAGAATGAGCTGTTGCTAAAGCCGCCTATTACTAAACCCCACTGTCCCTTGGCATGGAAAGATGGTAAAACAGATCTATGAGCAGTGGATATTTGTTTCTTTGGGGAGTGGTTGGTGCCTTGAGCTCCATCCCGAATCAGTGCAGACTGCTCGGCTCCTCCCCAGGGCAGTCCAGGGCTCTCATCTGTGGTAGAGTTGAGGGAGTCAGAAGTGCCTCTCTTGGCCCCAGGGCATCACCCACTCGCATCAGAGGCCCCTTGTGAAGAGCTCATTCGGGTCTGCAAGCTGCCCACATCTTCTGCATCACTGCTTTTCCCTTTAGCACTGACCTCTGGGCATGCAGAATGACCAGGCACTGGTTTCTCTGGTTTTGGAGATCCAGCAAAAGTGGTTTAGCTTTTCCCAGCCCCTCAAGCAAGGGACTGTCTCCATTCTGTTCTAGTTGCAATGGCATAAAATATAAAACATTGTAGCATATGTTTCAGATGCAACATATAAGTATTCTGTTTGGTGGAGTGCAAGTTTGTTATTTTCTTATTTTCACAAGTCTCCCTGGATATCTTTACTGGAGTCATAGTACACAAGTGAGAAGGCATTGCTGTATCAGCAGCCCATTCTCTTGTGATTACCAAGCCATTAAAAATTCCATATTTGTCCTTAAACAGGCCTGAATGTGTTAACTATGAAGAACCCTGTGTAGTTACAGAAAACAGATGAAATGGCAGTTATTTTAGAAGTCTCCTACATCTGAATGTAGATTCTCTGGGTTTTGGCTCAGGCTTATTTGGGCAATAATACAGTTGTTGACACTCAACAGTGTTTGTTGGGGGTGTTGGGGTGGGGGGTTTTTGTTTTGGGGGTTTTTTTTGTTCTGTTGTTGTTGGGGTTGTTTTGTTTTGGATTGGGTTTTTTGTTTGGTTTGGTTTGGTTTGGTTTGGTTGTATGCTGCTTTTTAAGAACTGTTTTCTGAGTCTTGACAATGTTTGCAGCTGATTTGGAGCATCTAATGAGCATGAAGGCTCACATTCTTGCCATATGAGGGCTACCCAGTGGATTAACCAGATCATGAATGCCAGAAGAGTCCCATTTTACCTGCTGTGGCCTAGACCACATCCTCCAAGTGGCAGAAGTTAATGACTTCAGTGTGGCAATATTATGTGTACACCTGCCCTCAACATATTTGCATACATAACTCATCAGCAAGGTGTGCAAAGTGTATTTTAGTGTATGTACATATTAATTGTGGCAAGGCTTGTCAGCAGACTGCGTAACCAAACCAAGGTCTGACAATACTTCCTTCTCCTAGGAGATGGTAGTGTGTGAGTACCTCACACACTGTCAGCAGGAAAGCAAGATTTCTAGTGCCTGCAGTAGCAAGGCTTTCCAGTGCAACTAATTGTTTTGGTTTGGTCCTTGTTGGTTTTTGTTTTGGTTTGGTTTTTTTTTAAGTACAGGCTCTAAATGCAGCAAGCTCATAGGAAAAGAAATCAAAATTATTCATTTCAAGACAGTCCCTTCCCTTTAAGAGACATTTAAGATGAAAAGTGCTTAAAAATGGTTAAGACCATTATTCTGTTTTAATGGTCTCATTCATTCACTGGGCAAAGGTGAGCTGATTTCCAAAGTCATCCTTCTCCCTGGTGCGTCAGCTCCTTTCTGTGACGACAGGAGTCAAGAGCCTCCAACACCCTTGAAGATCAGCTGATAGGAAATTCCAAGGTACAAACTACTCACTGTGTGTATGTAATAGGCATTATGACAGCAGCCTCTTGCATACCAACCTGTGCAGGGTAGTAGTATACATTCCTGTATTCTCTATTAACATCTATTTGAAGACATTTTCATATCTAAGGCATTTTAGAGTCTGGGGATATTTTGTTTGGCTGTGTTTTTTGAGGTTCAGGAACACTGAAACTTACCTCTACAGCTTTTTTTTTTAAGCTTTTTGTTTAAGAAGATCTGCAATATCCTGTTTTAATCACAAAAGTTCATTTCACTTCTGTATGTCAACACAGTTACTGAAATTCAGGTGTCAGGTTCAGATGTTTTGATTAAGTTTTCCTAACAAACCAGTGTTCTGTGAGTGGCAGTGATTCTTATCAATAAAAATAATTTTGAGATTTTTTTTTTGCAAAGGTCATGTCCTTTCATTTCTCCAGTGAATGACAAAATGTCCATTAAACACAAGTGATAGTAACATTCAGTTCCAGGTTTTAAAATGGAAATGGCAGAGGTTTTTCTGGGTTAATGACAACTTATGTCTCAAATGCAACTGCTATGCAAGGAAAGTGCTTTATTTCATAGGTATTTGTCAAAATCTTTCTCATTATCTTTCAGACTCATATCTGTTGCCTTGTTTATTTGTCAGAATCCTTCTCATTGTCTTTCAGACTCATATCTGATGTTTGTTTCAGAGCCATATATTCCAATTTTATCCTCTGTTGTATTTTTCTGCAATAGGTTTGCTTTCTTGATCTACGTTCATTGAGATGCAAAGCATCTGGGACGTGGGCACATAAGGAGGCTCGATCTCAGAAAAAAAGCATTGCTTCCTTGAAAGCTCTTACACAAGAAATGTGTGAGATTGGCCTTATCTGACCCTAAACTACCTGACAAGGTTGTTGTTATAAACAAGAAGACAGAATCAGGAGAGGAAATACCACGCTCCAAGTAGCTGACATGTGTTTGAATGCTAACAGAACGTCAGCCCCAGCTGCTTGAGTCTTTCATGCAACAACCTTTGGCCGCACCAGCAGTCAGCATGAGACCCTCAGATGGAAGAATCTGTTGGTCTCTGTGTCATCACATTATTGTCTCACAAGCAGAAAGAAAAGAGAGTGGACACCTGACATTTGTACCAAGAACAGGCTGAGTGGGGGTAGGAGCAGGCAGAGAGGAGTGTGGAGAACAGGTCAGGGAGGGAAACAGCAGGACGGCAAAGACAAGCACAGACGATGGGGCAGATGAGGAGATGAAAAATCCAACCTCCACCCCTTCTATATCCAGGATCAGTCAGAGATCTCTGGAGAGCAGCTGAACCAGCTCTGTTTCCATGAAGAGAGCTAGGAAAGATGAGATTAGGTAAATCCAAGTACCTGAGCAATCTGTTTAAATTCATTAGGCCCGTCTTTCTAAATCATGGCTAACTGGGTTTCAGCACTGGGAAAAGGATGCCATCTCTGAGTCAGCCTCTTGCTTCTAAGAAGCAAATATGATCCTATCAGGCTTACATGGAGTCACTGATGTGGTCTGCAGGAGCCCTTGCCAGGGTGTGTCTCCTCCTCACCATTCTCTGCATCTCTGCACAAAACACGCAGTCTAAGGGCAGCCTGTGGCATTTCAAGGGAGCAGTGAGCTGCAGTCCCCCCATCTCTAAACTTACTAAACTCAAGGGATGTGTATTAGCAGTGAATTTGGCTCACAATTTTCAGTTTTTACCTACTGAACTGAGAAAAAATATTATACACATAATAAATCTTTCAATTTATAGAGTCTGCTGCTTCTTGCAAGGAGCCTCGATTCCCAGCACAAGCTGATGTTTTGAAGGAGAATCTTTTGTCTTGATTTCCCTGCATTTATCGAATTGTTTATAATGTAGGCCACAGGGTCTTTTCTGTCTGTTTGGTCAGATGTAGGTCAGCAGTTCAGTGGATTTAAATGAAAGACTGATGGCAACCTCCAATCAGTTTGCATGGAAATGGCATTGGGCCAATTGCCCAGTTGTGGAATGCTGTAGGAGCAGAGGAAACATAATTATTTCCAAATTTGGCCATAATCCATATTTTATCCATATTTATCCATATTTTGCTGCAAATGGACTTGTCTTCTTTGGCAAGATATCCCGTGGGCAGAGAACATATCCTTAGTAACTCACTGTTCTTATACTGGGTATATACCACTGTTTCATACTGGGTGGAGTTTGCAACAAGTTCTCCTCTGTGGAGAGGCCAAGACTCATGACCCTCGCTAGTCATGCAGCTATCTCCCAGAATCAGGCCTCTGGCTCCTTGGCAGCCTGTCTCAAATGCTGCAGTTTGTGGGATCATTCACAGTTCTTTGAGCAGCAATTAATTCTTGGTACAAAACCTGTTGGCACTGTCCTGGGTTTTTCGAGAAGCAAAGACTCCTGTGCATATCCTCATGTGGAGCAGGATGGAATTTCAGGAGCACTGAAGGGAACTCCTACCAGTCAAATGCTTGTTCCTCTTATTCAAAGAGGCAGCAGGATGTGAACCAGCTTTTGTTCAAAAATGACATAGGCATTTTAGCACATGACTGCCCCCCACAAGTATGTCCCGTTGTACCTTCTGGGATCATTTTGTGTGAATTGTGGTGATGGAACCCAATTGCAATCAGATGGCCCTTTGCAGAGCTGCTTCGGGGCTGAGGAAGAAGTAGACTGAACGTGCTGGGGTAGCTGTCACAAACTGGCCTACTCTTCTCTTGCTCGTGGCCAGCAGTCGGGGATGGTTGGTGTATCCACTTTGTGGCTGCTGAGCCATGAGTCCTCTGATCTTTTTTCTGTATAAATGTCTTCAGATGAAATTTGACAGCAGGTTACATTCAGAAGATTTTTCCACTCTGTAGTTCTATGCTATCAAGACATGCTTAAATTATCCTACAGGCCATGCCTTCAGAGAGGCCTGGGTTAGTTACACATCTCTGGTTTTGACTGACAATTTTTACACCCTTACTAGCTAGGCCACTTCTCTGGAGAGTCTCTCTTTCTCAGTCTGACAGAGATGCAGGCAGACAAAGCTACAGCCCTGTGCTATATAGAGGAAAAGCAGGGTGATAACCCCTACAAAGTATGACAGAGTCACTGCATGCTCAGGTTTGCCTTGGACCTGGTTTGCTTTTACAGAGCCAGACTAGTTTCTCCTGAGTCAGATTCTGTTATATGCACACTTTTGTGGTGCCTTTAATTCAGTTTGAGTGGAACAGATAAGTTTCTTCCCCTTTCACAATTATTACCTTGTTATAGCTCTGCTTTCTGAAGTGTTCTGGTTGCATCGCACAGCTGCAAGCGTGCCCCAGGGCCTGGTGCACTTAAGTGTCTGTGGTGTGTTTTGCTCTCTTGATTATATAGGAGTCATCACTGCATTATAAACTTATCTCTGTAGCTTTTCAAGGCTCATTCTTGCCTGTGGGAAAGCTTTGTGTATGAAAAGTGTCAGGTTCTTTGTGGGATAGGTCGGACTGTTACACCCTGAGCTGCATCTTGGCATTTCTCTTTCTGCACTGGAACTGATAAGAGGGAACAGATAGGAGCAGGTCAGAGCTGTATTGGACCTCAGTCTAATGCCGGGTGTTGCATCCTGTAAGGATGTTATGGATGGGCCAGCAAAACCCCGAACCAAGAAGGTTCTCTGGTGGGATGGCCCACAGGCAGAAGCATCCCCCCGAGATAGAGAGAGTTCCCAGGAGACTTTGCCATAATTATTATAAGGTATGGATTTCCGATGTTTGAGATTGGTTCGCTATTCTCCACCCCTTTATTCCATGCTTGTATCACCTCTAGAAACTTCTTTTTGATTATACCCGTCATTGGTTCTTGCCCCTTAGTCCCCCCTCTTTTGTACCCCCATTGGCCTCTTTACCTTTACTCCATCCCCTGGCCCTCAACCGACTGGCTCTGGTGCTCTGCCTGCCCCTTCTTCCCCATATATAAACCCATACCCTGCCTTCCATCTTGCTCTTCATCCCTGGACCCTCCTCAATAAATCTTGATGCTGGAACCCATACCAAGAGCCCTTCCCGTCTCCTTTGTGACCTGCAGTCGCCTATTCTTCGTGTGTGTGTGCATGTGCCCTTCTCCACTGGGAGTGTGGGTGGCTGCACCTTCGTCTGGCCCACCGTGCTGAAGCAGCTTCTCTTGGCTGGGGACCCTTCTGGAAGGCTGTGGCACTCACCACTGCCCCACGCTGCGGCAGCCAGGCCTACGTAAGCCTCTGCAGGGGTCTCCTAGTTTCTCTTGGAAGTCAAAAATTATGATACTGAATAAGTGAGTTCCATGAAGAACAGGAAATAATCTCTGCAGTTGTGGCAGCTACTGTGTAGGAAAGATGCAGCATTTGTGTGAACTTTCCAGTACCAGCTGTATTCCTGTGAATTCTTTTAGGCTGATCTAACACCTTGATGTTGAATTCAACCATTTCACCTCCCAGGAAGCAAGCACGACCACTGCAGGACTTTGGCTGGTGCACAAAGATGCTCATTGTACTTCCCATTACACTGGTATTGCTCAGCTATGAAAAAACAGAATCACTGTTTTTAACAAGAAAATGGTTGCTAGAAGAGAGGGGTTTCCCAAGAAATTGTAAGTGGTAAGTTGCTTTATTGGTAGAAAGCAACAAGCTGTATTGATATCTGCCTAACACACATGTAGGCTTTGGACTCAGTGTTAAAATAATTTTGAAGATCAGGAATAAATTGTGTGGCTGTATGTATTTACACTCTTCTTGCAAAGGATGGAAAGAAAAGAGATGCTTGCTTTTTTGATGATTAATTTTGTTTGTCTGCATGAAGATTGTTTTCTCTGAGGCTTTGATGCACGGTCTTTTACAGCTACTGGGCTGCTCCTCTCTAAGATTCTTCCAGAGGATACTGCAGAGCAGCCAGCTGCAATTAAAAGTGAGAAGACTGTGTCCAATCCTTTGACTTCTAATTCTCTGGCTTCCAGTATCTTTAAATTACATCTTTAGTACTCTCACTATGTCAGAGTAGAATCACCCTTGCCTAGATCTTTGCCTGTGGTTTAGTATAGCCCTAACCTGATTAAGAATCTGAGGGTTTTCTCCTCATTTCACTGGGGAGTATTAAAACAAATTATCCTGATATGGGGACTATAAAATAGATAAAAGTAAAAACAAAACAAAACAAAACAAAACAAACCCCACAAAACCCCCAAAAAACAAAACAAAACAAAAAACACAAAAAAACCACCCAAAACAAACAAAAAACCAAACCAACCAAACAAAAAATATAACCAAAACAAACAAACAAAAAGAACAAAAACAAACCAAACCAAACCAAACCAAAACAAAAAAACCCAAAAACAACAACAACAAAAAAACCACCAAAAAACCCCACAACACTGATTCTCTATGCTCCAAAGACCTCACCATCCTGAACCTCACTAGCAATAAAAAAATGTTTGTAAATGCAGAGTGTCGTATGTCTGAAGTCTTCAGGTTTAACAAAATGTCATTGTCCCTCTGCTGAGAGTCCATAGTCCCAAATCTTTGCTCAGTCTTTAGCTGGACAAAGTGGCCAAGGAACTTAAAGGGAGTTAGAACACATCAGGACTCCTGAGTTTAGATAAGACTGCATATAAAAATAATATTGTCTTAGAAAGTAGAAACGCTGTGTCCTGCATCTGCTGAGCAAGGGGTTTCAATCCCATAGTTTTTTCCTGTGTGCTGGCAGATGCACAAAATAGGATGCATTCTGACTAGAGCTAAATAAACAGCTGGAGGGGTGTCGTGTCTGTGCACAGCCACAGGCCTGTCCCTTTCTGTTTGCAGGTGCTCTGCCCATTCCCCCTCCTTTGTAAATGCTCCAGCCTTACAGGAGGGTGAGCACACACACACACAACATTGGTGTGACCTTAGACTGAGCCCAGGAAGTGGTTTTTGTCCCAGAGTTCGTCACTTAAAATCTGACGTGTATATTTTGGCAAAGCACTCTGAAACGCCTGTCAGGCTGTATCAGACTTTGTGTAGGTAGTGATCATTTGCCCATCCCTGGCATTCGGCCCTTTTGGAGTCAAGGGAGGGGACTGTCCAGCTCTGCCCCGCACTGGTGCAGCCTCACCTCGAGCCCTGTGTGCAGTTTGCGGCACCACAATATAAAAAAGAAATTAATCTATTACAGTGTGACCAAAGGAGGGCAATGAAGATGATGAAGCGCCTAACGGGGAAGCCTTATGAGGAAGGGCTGAGGTTGCTTGGTCTGTGCAGACTGGAGAAGAGGAGACTGAGGGGAGACCTCGCTGGGGTCTTCAGCATCCTCACTGGAGCAAGCAGAAGGGCAAGCACTGATCTCTTCACTCTTATGACCAGTGACAGGACTTGAGGAAATGGCATGAAGCTGGGTTGGGGGAGGTTTAGGTTGGATATCAGGAAAAGGTTCTTCACCCAGAGGGTGGCTGGGCACTGGAACAGGCTCCCCAGGGCAGTGGTCACAGCACCAGCCTGACAGAGTTCAAGAAATATTTGTACAAGGCTCTGAAGCACAGGGTGTGACTCTTGGAGTGTCATGTGCAGGGCCAGGAGTTGGACTTGATGATTCTGACATGTCCCTTCCAACTCAGCAAAATCTCTTATTCTATGAAAAAATGGTAAGCTACACACAAAACTGGCAACCCAAAGCAGCTCAGGTCAGATTTGTTTGCTTCTGTAACCTCCTTAACATCTGTGGAGTACCAGCATTGTTTCCTCTACATTCAAGTGTAGGAGACTACCAAGGAATGAAGGTTCAATACTGAGACACTGGGCATTTCTAGTCCTGTTTGTAAATAAACTCCCCAGCCAAGAACTATTGTATATTTCGAATTCCAAGAAGGCACTGTTCTGTGTCTTCCTATATGTGCCAGTGCTGAACTGTTCAAAAAGGACAGTGAAAAAATTTGCCCTGTTCGGTCTAAGAAAAGTGATGAATCTGCTCTCTTGAAACACAGTTCTGCTTTATTTGGCTTTACTTTCGGTGGAAGGGGAGACGCACAGTGCTTTCCTATTGCCACCTCTTTCTGGGAATGCAGGACCTGGTTGTAAGCCACTTAAAGTTCCCGTAACCAGTAATTACTTTGGGTCTCACTAATAAGAAACTCTGCTCTCAGCAATATGGAAAATAATTAAAAGTAAATAAATGTCACGTGTTTACAGAGCCCTTCCCACATCATTGGCATTTCTAGTTGATAAGAGTGTATTGTTTCTTACTCCAGTGTGTAGAAGATGCTTGCATTGGCTGTGGAATGCTGAAGAGGGATGTCGTGCAGGCACTCCCTAAGTGCCTTGGCTTCTTCAAGGGCTTTTTATTCAGATTTTTTTCCAAGCCTGGCAGAAGAGGTGAACCCCTGTGGAAGCAAAATCGCAAGTGTCTTCTTTATTGTGTTAGCTATGCATAACCCTCTGCCTTCAGCGCTGAAAGCTTTTGCTGGTTTTCACTTTCTTAGAGTGATAGTTTCTTTCCTATTAGGTACTTAAGGAAACACCTGGAGTGACCTATCTCTGGTCTACTGTTTCCATATCTGGTTTATTTGGTTTTTTAACTTCAAAAACAGGACGTGTCTGTGTGTGAAAAGGAGATCAGGCATCTACACTTAGGTGTTTGGTAGGAAGTGAGTGTCTTCAAGGTTACTTTATAATCACTGGAGCTAAGGCCTCTGGAAAATCATTCAGGCCATCAAAATCATCCCTGCTAAATCATCCTCTGGAGAAGCATCTCTCTTTCCACTGCCTGTATAGGGAACCTACAGAGACCAGACTGAATCACCACAGCTGAAATTAGGTGCTGCAGGAGGTTGCATAAATACTCCTGCAGTTTGAGCTACTGCTCACCCACTGAAAGGCTTGAAAAGCTTCCAGTTTTCCCGTTTAATGTAGTCACTCTGCTCACCTAAGCAAAAAATTTTTAAAAAGAGCGTCTTTGCAGAAAATTGTATATTAAGCACCAGTCTTTATTGCACCAAATAGCACTTTTAAATCCTCACCGCAGGAAGCTGTTGACACATGTTGGAGTCACTCTACCACCTTCTCCCAATAAATGCATGTGTAATTGTATTTGTGTCTATGGTTACACGTTGCTGTGGAGGTGTTGGCATGCTGATCTAGACCTGCAAGCCAACCAGCGCAGCCTGTGGCTTCATGGCCCCACATGGCTGCTCACCTGTGAAGGTAACCAGGATCTCCCTCTAGATCACTTTGAGGTCCAAACTAAGCAGCTCAGAAGACAGCAAATGGAGCTGATGCATGCCCAAAATGCGTGGCAATCTCTGGCAGTGAAAGCTGTGACTTCCTGTCTGAAACCTGGCTCACATCACCCTGAATGTTATGAAGGATGTGTCTTCCTGCCATGCCCACTCCAGAACAAGATGTTCTCTCTGGAGTAGTATGCTCTGAGAGGCCAGGTCTGGCTACTCCCTTCCAGCACTGCAGATAGAAGAAGATGGCTTTAACATAAAGGAAGACACAAAAATTATCTGGAGGCTGGCCAGAGACAGGTGGGAACAGGCTGAGAAGGTGGAGGTCTGTTTGGTCTGGTGACATACTATGTAGATTCACAGTCTAAAATCCCTTGTGGGGAGAGAAAGACATGGAAGGAGTCATTGGCTCCACTCAGTTTGGGGTGGGGGGAGTTTCCTTAAGGCCAGGTGTAGGAAAGCTTGAAAGCAGAGATTTCAGCATAATTAGAGGCTTTTCTGACATGAAGATAAAACTTGATATGCAAAGTCTGCACATTTGGATTTCATGCTGCACTACACCCCCAGATTTGGCCTTTATCTTACTTTTATATCAGGATGTTAGGCAATTCACCACCACCTGCAATTTACTTTGACTCTGGTGACTGTTAATTCTTACAGCGTGGATTGAAGACATCTTTTAGAAAAGTTTCCAGTGTGTTATTTGGTCATTAAGTTGAAAAGGTCTGTGTACCTTGGAAAAGGTGATAATAAACATGATGAAAGTATAAAGAAAGCCAAGTGATACTAAGAAGTTAGGTTATGGTCTTCTCTTTATTCATCCACCTATTGAAGGATGAAAGGGCATATAATGAGACAGAAGAGTGGTACACTGAAGGCAGACAGGGATTTTCTTTGCATGTGGTATGTTGCCATTCCTGAACAATATCCACATGCATAAACATAACAGGATCCTGCAAAAGGTCAGGCATTAAATACCCTCCAACACCAACTGCAATCACTCCAATAGCAGTGATAAAACCACAAATTTCAAGATTATTTAATGAGCTTCTGAGGTCAGCTATGCAATAGCTGTCTGTCACAGCATTCCTTGTGCCGTCCTCCAAAACACATTCCAGTTAACACAACCAAAGCCTGGGAGCTATTTGCACTGCCAGTTTTACCAAGTGTAATAGTCACCATGCTCCTGTGATGGTCTGTGACCATCAGTTTATATATACTGGATACAATAAGAGTCTACTGGGATTCTGGCATTCTGACACTACCTGAGTGACTGCTGAACACTTCAAGTGTACTTTAGTTATTTCTTCCACGAGCAAACTCATATTCTGCTCTACTTACAGACGCTTGGGTTGGCTCTTAGTGGAAAGTTTCAGACCTCTGCTGGTCCTGTACAAGTCCTGTCTAAACCAGCACCATGGCAGGACTGTTAACCTGGCTGATTAATTCCCAGAGAGTCTGGAACAGTTTCTCTGACATGAGACAAATAAATGCTTTATGAGACCTGTAAGTTCTCAGCAGATGCTGCTACACTTTGGCCCTGCACAGGCAGCTCCTGGTTGCCTCACAGCCAACTTCGCTTACAAGCAATTTGGCCCTCCCAGCTGTCTGCTCACATCTGTATAGTTTTGTTCCCAGGAATCAGCCTTGCACTTCTGCAGTCCTGGTGAGGTTTAGTGAGCCAGGGACCTCTGCACAATGCTTGCCTGTGCGACGTGGGCACCCCAAACACTGCCCGCTGGTAGCTGAGGCCCAGAACTGAGCCCTTGAAGGATGCCTAGGGATGGCCATCAGTTCTCTGTACTGGTACAGAGGTAATTTCATGTGTAATGGGATCAGGTAGGACAGGAGACATATGGGCCCTCTGACCTCGTATCTTTTCATCCTAGAAAGGAAAAGGAAAAGATTCTGCCTTTTCACAGCTTCCCTTTCAGACTGGCCAATGTGAGCCACACAGCCCTCAGAGGACACTCTCAGAGGTAAAACCACTGTGCTTGCAGCTGTTGAACTTCTGAGCAGTGCATTCTTGCCCTTTCCTCCTACCCCAAACAGTGAAATGTTTGCTGATACTGTCCAGGAATTCATCTGTTGGTATTTTAATTTGCACGTGTATGATCACCAAGTAGCTACAATTACACTGCTGGAATCTTGTTTCTAAAAATACATCAATCTCTGCTGCTCTCCAAGACTAGCATGAGGTAATGGATCATGTTCCCTAGTTTCCAGTCACATACAGGAAGAAGGTAATCAATACAGCTGGTAATATATAAACAATTATAATTACAACGAATTTCCCTTTCACTTAAAAACGTAATCTTCTAGCCTGCATTATCACAGCTTCAGCTTTACATTGCATTAAAACAATCATGTGCTTCCCTTTGCTAAATAAAATCCTGTTATTTTGCTTGAGAGCATCTTTGGAGTAGCTCAGAGTGGTAAGGTTTATTATGGGAACCTTAAACCAGCTCCTACTCCAGCAGGTGTTCTGTTGCTATCAGTGTACTTCCACCAGAATCAAGAGAGATTTTGCATCACTCTGGTTGTGATTGCTGTATTTTGTCTAGGGAAACGTGTGCACGTCATCTTCTAAATTTAAGGTGCGGCAAACTCCCTGATCTTGTTCTATCTCCTCTTCTGCATTATTTAAATGGCAGTTGAAAGCACTGTGAGTCAGTGGAGGCTGTGAAAAAAATTGACGGAATGCCATTCATTTTTACTATTATAAAAAGTCATATTTTGGAAGGATTTTGCATTACAAATAGTGCCTCTGATCCCAGAGGAGCTACTCAGTGTATAGCCTTACTCAACCTCACCATTGTATATTTTGTCCAAATAATGTCTGCCTGGTGAGCAAGGGAGGGGGCTTGGGAGCCTGAACTTCAGTGTTGTAGCCAAAAGTCTCAGTGATGAGACATTCTGTGGAAGTCAGTGTATTCCAAATTACAGCACGGAGTGCTGAGTAATGGCTGTTGCATCTCTGCTCTTCCCTCTCCCTGCCTGTAGAATAACAGCAATAATGTTAGAAATGGCAAGGGGCATTCATGACTTAACGCTAATTTTAGATTTTGTCAGTGCTTTGAAGTTCTTCAGTGAGTGGTACTAAATAAAGTACACCTTGGCCGGTGTCTGTTAGAAGACACATAAAGGTCTGAAGCCACAGAAGTGTTCCTCTGGCAGTGGGGTCTCCAGGTTCTCTCACAGGAGAGGACTGGCCACGCCTGAGGAAAGGCAGTGGAAACGGAGGGGAATTGATGTGGAAGCCGTGTTCTGCACTCACGCAACAATCCAAAGATGCTCCCAGTTTGGCCCCTCAGAGTCTGTTTAATAGCCACTGTAGCTCATTGTGTTTTTCTTCCAAAAATGGGGTGTAAAAGGAACCCCTCTATCCTTGCTGCAGGCTTTGTACTTTTAAATTAAAATACTTTGTTTTCACCTGGAGGTTGTAGTGAATCTGTTACTTTCCCAAGAATGTTTTTTCTACCTGGAGCCATATTCCGTCCTTAGTTCTCATCTGGCTCTCTCTTAGACAGCCATTATCTTTCCCACTGAACAGAAAATTTCTTAGAGAGCAGCCAGGAAAGAATCCTCTCTGCCTCTTGGAGCATGCAGTGCTGGAGCTGCTACTGGAGCTTGTCATACATTTCAATACTGTCAGTACTGGCTTTTCGCCCATCAAAGGGTTTTTTTGGAGCCAGGCGAAGGCAGAGCCACTGAGCGTTGTCAGAAACCTCCAGCATCTCCATCCATGCTTGGCAAGAGGCTGCTCCACAAGAAAGGAGCTTCATTTCTCTGCTCCATCAAAGCAACTCCAGCCCGTGGCTCTGCTGTTAGTATCAGATTGCTTAGTACTGAAATCCTCCTTTTCTCTGCTGCTTAGATCTACTGTTCAGCTTCAGTGCAGTTTTTCTGATTAACCAGGCTTTTGTTCCTCCCTTTCAGAGTCACAAGGAAGCCCTGCTCTGCCAACCAGGAGCCAGCATAGCTCTGGTTTGCTGTTGCTTCTTACTCCTGAGAGAGAGCAGCAGGTCTCCATCTGCCTGCTGGGAAGAGAGCTGCTGAAAGACACCTCCTTCTCGGGGTCTTTCTCAGAGTGACCTCTCCTGGCCACAGCCCTCGTCTAGCAAGGCACTGGTGAGGAAACTGAAGCCTCAAAACCTCAACGGGATAAGAAATGTATAACTTGTGAAGAATGCTGGAGCCAACGTGGTGCTTCAGAGCCAGCCTCTATTCTTAGAAAAGTGGTGAAAGTCATACTTTAAAAATAAAATCAAGTCCAGCGCTAGCAAAGATTCATATTTGTGGTATTCCTGTGAGTAAATCCCTCAACATGAATCGGCTCCACTTGAAGCTCAGAAACACTCCACCAAAACAAGGCCCAGCTGTGAGGTGTCCGTAGTACTGACCTGAACAGGAGAGAAGTACACATGGCTCTTGCCACATCAGGTGTCCTCCCGACCCCTTCTCTTCCCCTCAAAACATGCCTGTAGTTTACTTTAGTGTTACAGGTCAAGCGAGAGCCTTCCAAGGGCCTCTGTAGGAGTTGGCCCATGCAAGTGGTGAAATTTAATGTATACTCCCCCTTCTGAAAATCCCGCCAGGCACTTTTGCAGGTGCTGTGTGGTTCTGCTGTCTGGTGGGGACTAGATAATGCTTTTTCACCATTCACAGCCACTTCGGGTTTGCACTGAGTTTACCAAATGCTGTGTTTTATCTCAGAATCTCCAGATGTCAACATATTCCTTCTTAGGGTTGTGTGCAGTAAACAAAGGGCCAATCTCTGGCTGGCTTTGAGCAGGGATGGCCACAGATTAATATTCATGGCTTAGAGCTAGGATGAACTTCCCATGCAGCATCTGAATCAGTCATTTTATTGGGAGAAAAAACACAGGACTAGCTGTATTCAAATCCTGTTCATCTGCTGCTTTAGTACTGTTTGAATTGTGAGGTTTCCCTCAGAAAACCTCTTCTGTGTTTTACAGCCGCAACAGGATGTAGGGCATAACCCTTACCCACTTGGGTCACACAGAATTTTTCCAGTAACTTTTACTGAGAGGAGCTGAGATCTTAAATTTCCTCTTGCACTCAGTCAGGCCAATGTGAACTTTAGTTAAGGTGACACCAAAAAGTTAAACACTGTATCTCATAATAATGTGCCTCTGCAGCTGATCTGGTGGTTTTACTCACCCTGTAACACTCCCCTATGAATCCAGCCCCACTGGAACAAGCTGCAACACACGTGTGAGTTACACTGCTGCTTTACCCTGTGCAGCAGTGATCAGTGACCTGTGTCTCATAGCCTGGCTCTGAGGTCTGAGTCGTGCCTGCTAACTCCTGAGGCTTGCACTGCCCAGTGATGTCAGCAGGAGTCTTGCAAGAGTCAGCAAGCTATTCTTTCCTCTAATGAAGTTATTTCATTGTTCTGTATGGTGCATTTAAACTGTAAAGCAGTTTTGCACAAGCTGCTACCAAAGCTGCACATCTCATGCTAAAGTTTCACACTACAGTTTAATGATGGAAAGAGTCTGAAAAACAGGACATAAAAAACCCAGAAGTTAAAGAACTCAAGAGGATATGTAATAAGCATTGATAGTTTAGATAAAAGACAGAACAACCAAGTGACGATTTCATGTTTTATTGTTATTAAAAGTTCTTTATGAAATCAGCACAACACATAAAAATAGATCTGTGGTGAATGATACATATTACTGTTATTGCCCAGTTGTTTTGTGCACACACTGACTTTTTAAAATCAGAAGGTAAGGAGTACAAGACATTGCACCAAGCGAACTGTGAAACCAGTGTTCCTGCAGCAGAGGCTGGGCTTCCTGTTGACTCCATCCAATGTATAATGCAGTCAGAAATAGTCCTCTATTCACACTTAAAAATAAACTCAGTTTTAGAGTATGCCCCAGCTAAAAATAACTGGAGAGTGAAAGCTAGAAATAACTCTTTTCTTAGGGACCTATTTCCATGAAAGTGAAAGGGCTTTTTGACATGGATTTTAAAAGTAGAAGGACATAGTTATTTGTTGATAGACAGATGGAGAGACCTAGCAACAGGAGCTAGGGAGGACCTGTGGCAGAGTAGGAGTTAATTATTTTGATCTTGCACATGTTGCTGAATCTCCTTGTTGTAGTAATTGTCTATGTTCATAACAGCAGTGATTGCTGGGAGGAGCTGGGAGGGTGTATCAAAGCCAGATAGGGCGTCTGCAGCTCATTTTTTTTCTCCCTGTTTGGGTTGGCCTTGGTTCTAACCCTGCACACCATTCATTGCAAAGTGACTTTCACCTGTGTGCTTTCTGATCCACGTGAGAAAATCAGAACAATACCACGATTACAAAAACCCTCAGCAGCTCACTTACTGTTACTACACTGGCGTAAGCTTTTCTTCCTTACCTCTGTGCTTATCACAGAGGGCATTTGGGGCTGCCCTCAGCCTCTGACTCTTGTTCCTTATATTGTCACATCAGCTCCAGGGGTGCTGGGAGGTTGCTAACTGGCTCAGCAGAATTGTGGTTCTGCAATTTTCTGCATGGAAAGGTGTCTGTGCAGCCTCAGTGCAGAAAACAGTGCTGGAGTTTTCCAGGGGGAGCATTTCCTGTGGATAGGAGGCAAAATGAGCCCCACATCAGATATACTGCTTGAATGTCAGAGAGGAAAAAAATACCTCAGTGGCATGGCTACTCCTACATTCTCCTGTCATTTATTTGGGAGCCTCTTTTACATCAGGTGAGTAGGAACATGAACCAATCCAAGCTATCCAAGCTTGTAAGCCATGCTAGTTTTTTGCCACATGTCCTGGTAGAGGGTTGCAGAAGGTACCAGCTAAAAATGTGGAAAAAGCCCATCCCTGGGAAGCTGCCCTGCATCTCCACAGCCTGTGCTCTTGTCT
This sequence comes from Dryoscopus gambensis, assembly GCA_013389985.1. Lineage (NCBI taxonomy): Eukaryota > Metazoa > Chordata > Aves > Passeriformes > Malaconotidae > Dryoscopus > Dryoscopus gambensis. The sequence continues at coordinate 91,778 of WEIT01003337.1, read as the reverse complement.
GGCTCTGAAATGCCCACTAACGCCCTCTGAACTCCAGCTTTGTTAGGACTACCCCAACCTCACTACCAAGCTGATGAGCGCTGTGGCTACTCTGGCCTTTTTTCCTCCACAGCGAATCATTTCAAAGCCAAAGATAAGAATCTCAGTGCTGTTCCCTGTGTGAAAATCTCTGGGCTTCAGTCTCAGCCTCACAGCAGGAGAGTGACAAGGGTGAAAAGCTGGCACAGCAGAATGGTGATTCAGGCTCTCCCTTTGGTTTTCAGGCTGTTTACTCAAAACAGTCCTTGAGAAAGATGCTAGGCCTCGAGCACATGTCACATTCAACCGGTTTAGCAATATTACGCCTATTTCTGCTCAAACTAGCCAGGGAGGGGAGGGAGAATATAATATGTTAGTGCAAGTTCTCATAGACAACAGAGGAATATTTAGTACAAAATGTTCTTTCAAGGTGGGGCAAACATTTCTAATTGTGACACAAAAAGAAGGTATTTTGTAACAGTTTTAACAAGTTGCCTGTGAAAAAGTGTTTGTGTGAAATATGTTTAGACAGACTACCTCACATGACACTGAAATATTTCAAGGCTCTTTCTGAGCAGGCAATAACCTAGTTTTGGTGTTTTTTTAAATCAAATCAGCTTTATCACAGCCAATCCCAAATAACTAAATAATTTGGTTGTGATTTTTTTTTGGTTAGTTGTATTTTTTTGCTTTTTCCTCTTTGGAAAAATAAAGCTATGCTAAGTTGAGTGATTCCACTGTACATGGGTTTTACCCATTCAAGACTTCTTTCATGGCAGAATCAACTTCCTCATTCAGAGGAAACCACGGAAATATTCAGCTAATAAATTTTAGCCCAAGATTTCAAAGGCTAGTTCATTCACTCCTGAAGTCCTGGAGAATTGCAGCTTCCAAGAAGCTCACAGACTACTTGTCCCTACTGAAAAACATTTTATAAACCTGGCCTAATTTGGAAACAGTCTTTATTTCCTGTCCATTAGGGCTTACATCCAAAATGAAGATATGAATTAGCCTTAAATTGTGGAGACTGAAAAATTCAGGTATAAATTCCGCAGCACAGTCTCCCGTTTGAAATATTTGGATTTGACCCAAAGTCCAACTGAGTAGAAACAATTAAGGCCTCAGTTTTCTCTGACTTACACTGCACGTGCAAGTGTTCTGCAGCTGCTTCTTAACATGATCAGCCAGTGTAAGTCAGGCACGAGTGGAACAGCCCTTGGTTACACAGACATCATCCTTTTTTCGCCTGCCATCCCCTGGTAGTGCCAAGAGCAAAAGAAAAATAAAAAGGCTTCCAGGTGATAGATAGATGTGGAAGCTTTCTTTAACGGTGACTTTCTGCCCTTTCTTGAGCTCTCAGCCAAGACATAACTCATCAGAAGAGGATTCACAGCCCTTGTTGCCTCGAAGCCTGGCTCAGAAACCACAACAGGGCAGGATCAGGTGGTAGAGTTATGCAAAGGCAAAACCAGAATCAGGGTCAAAAGAGCATTTTCCCCAGACAGCAAGCTCCTGGAGCAGGAACAAATGGGAGTGCCCAGCACAGTGGGTGGGAACAGGAGCAAGGCAGGATCATCAGGCCCTGGATCCCACCAGAGATGCACTGAGTTCACCTTGGCATCCCTGGTGTAGGCACTGTGCTGCGCTGGGCCCCCGCAGGAGAGAAAATGTGTGGGGGCTGTGAAAATCCAAGGCAGCCAAAATGCTTTTTCCGGGATACAGTAAAGGCATGGAGTGGGAATCTCTACTGGTGGGCTGTCAGGGAGATTCCCTTTGGGTTTGTGCTACTGTAGGGTCATGGTGCTACTTACACTTCCCACTGGCCTAGCAGGGCAGGCCCAGGCACAGGCAAACCTGGCTTTGGATGTCCAGCTGGAGAAAGCACTAGGCACAGAGAGTGCTAAATTTCTCTCCAAACAGAATTCATCTTCTGCCTGCGTCAGCTTTGGAACCATAGGGAATTTCCAAGCTGGAGAAAAATCCAAAATACCTCATGTAGAAGCACCTTTCCCTTGGATTTTTATTATCATAATTTTTAAGAATATATTTTGTACCGAAACACTGTCAGCATTCTTTATACAATGGAAAATGACACAGTCATTATGTATCATGTAAAAGAGTAAAAACAGAGCAAGACAGGAACATTTCAGTTCAATCTGGAGTACAAACAGCATCTGATGTACAGCTTAAAAGCCACACATCAGAAAAAAGATCATCTGGAAAACAACAGGTTCTCTTTTATTTTGGAAGTAGGAAGAAAAGTCAGGGAACGTCAAATGCTAAGGCTAAAAATTAAATTTTTAACTTGTATTTTATAGGTGGCAGCCTGATTCTTAAGTCATCTGCAGCAGCAGCAACAACCCCTCTGCTTTACAAAGAGATTTGCACTTGCATGAAATAAGAATCGGGCTTCTATGCTTGGAGGACTCTGATTGACCTCAACAGGCTTTGGACTAGAGCCACAATTGGAATTTCAGCTTGCAGTCTAAGGCTTCTTAACTGCAGGCCAAATTAGCACAAAATGAGGCTTTGCATTGGCATTCTACCCTTAACTTTGGATATTCCAGTTCTGGTTGCTTTAAACCCCACTTTTACTGCAGGTTTAACATAGTTCTGTTTGTGAGATTCTTCTCTTTTTGTTTTTTTTTTTTCCCCTTAAATACTGTGCTACAAAGGATGTTTTTATAGTCTGTGTTTTAGTCCCTATATTATGTGTTTTCAAAATTGCCTAAATGTATGTTTCTATCATGATTATAACTACTCAGAAAGACCCACTAAAGTCCACTGTGAGCAGCCAAGGAAAAAAGTGTACTTAGTCCTAAAGAAGTCAAGAAAAGTGGCTGTGTTCATTTATAGTGTAGCACAATGACTGTGTTTATACAGCTATACCTACTATTTAAAAAGCTACTTGAAAAGTTATTATTCATGTGCAGTAGCTGATTTTCAAGCATTAATAACTTGGCTGTCTAGACAAGTTTTAATTGTCATATCAAAGGCCAAATATGTTCTCAAACAAGTGTAGAGAATCTCCCATCTCCCTAGGAAAGAGGCTGGTTCTCTTTCAGAACTAAGAGATTGCCAAATTTAACTTTTTCTCAGGTTATGAAAGCACAGTAAAACCCACAAATATGCTGTTTAAGTTTTTAAAATGGATTGACTTCAACTCAAACCTATCCTATGCAGCAAAGTTAGTAAGCCCTGAAAAACAGATTCTAGTGAATATGCAGAGTTCCCCCCACCAACTACCATGCCCACATTTTCCCAGGGCCTAGAGGGCTCCATTAAAATGTAACTAAATATGCGATAGGAAACATGGTTTTTCAAGAACGATATGTAAAGTTTACCCAAAGAACCTAAGACATTTTGTACATTCAAAATGTTTACACTTTGCTGTTCTTAACTGTCAGTAAGATTGTTCATTTTTTACTAATAATACATACAATGAGTATAAATAAATAAACTACAGATAAGTTTTAAAAATTGTATTAACAATACATTGTGCAAAAACTCATAACGATCTACATTCTATGCAAATACCCTGACTAAAATACACAGGCTGTGTCCACACACCCTCAGTCAGTTTTTGCACAGTCCTTGGGCCAAACCAGCAGCTGAGGGCAATCAGCAAAATTCCATTACGAGCTATGGAGGTAATGCTGATTTACACCAGCAGAAGGGCAGGCGCCAAGGTGTGTGCAAAAATGCCATAGAAATCAGTGGAAATTGTGCTTGACTAAGGACTAAACAGTTTGATTGTACCCCATTAAAGTGAGTGGGAGTTGCCATTGATTTCCATGGAACCAGGCTCAGGCCCCGGGTAAGGACGTCAGCACGTGGCCCTATGTTGTGCTACACTACTCCACTTCAGTGCAGAAACAGTATTTGCAAAAGAAAAATTTGTTTTTTGTTGTCACTACTGTTCAGTAACCGGTTTTAGCGCTGCATTTCAGAGATTGCCTTTTCTGTGAGATTTGAAACAAGACTGCAAAGTCTTTCTGAATCCATTCCAATTTGATTATCCAACACAGGTGGGCTATTTTGATCCAAGAAAAACGGCTCAATGTCTATTAACCAACAGTGCTCTTCATTAGGATAAAAAACAGCCCGGTTCATCGGCACAGGAGTGAAGAACTGCATGCGGAAAAGGAACAGGGCAGCCTTCCTACCATAGCTGTGTCCAGAGCCGGCTGTCACTGCTCCCAACAGACGATGGCACCTGAGCTGGTTTGGAATCTGCAGTCCTAACAAGCTCAGCCCAGTTTTGTAAGCTGAAGATCTCCATTTATCTTTATTGTGTCAATTGCTGAGAGTGTTTCAATACGGTGGTAAAAATCAAAGAGCTGATGTCCGTCCACAAATATTCTAAAACGGGGATGCTCGCAAAGTATCTCAACCTGTAAAAGAGAAAATGTTGAAGCATGTTGTTCACGGTGTAACTGGGAAGTTATTTCACAGCACACAAAGAGCACTTCAAATAGCGTTGGTGCAGCTGCACATTGTGCTACTTATGTGCCACGCAAGAGGCAACGCCGAGACCAGTTTGCGCCTTGACACCAGTTACACTATGATGGATCTGCTCCTACTGCACAGGGACATTAATCCAATCTCACGTTGTCATAGCAGTAAGCACGCTGGAACCCAGTCCACTGGCTACTGGGAGGTTTTGTGTCTTGGAATAATGCCAGAAACAAACTGCTAATCACAGGAGGAGGAAATTTTATCTCCAACCCAAACTTCACATTCCTTGCTACAAAGTTGTTGGTTTTGGTGGGGGGGGGTTTTGCTGCCTAAGGGGGCAGTTCCCTCTGCAATGCTTTCCACAGTACTTTTAATTTACTGGAAGGGAGTAAACACAGAAGGGGGAGATAAGTTTGTCCTCTCCTCCCACACATACACAGCTGCTGAAGAACTAAAAACCCTTCTCTCCTGGGGCTGCAGACAGTCCCTGTCAGACTAGACTCCATCCTGGGGCCGCAGTGAAGGAAAAGCAGTGCAGGACTGCTGGAATTCAGCTAGACAGTTTGCAGGAGGCACAAACGGGATCAGGGAGGGACACAGCTCATCCCTCCTCCTGAGAGACCTGCAGAAATGCTCTGGAAAAGCAACAAAGCCTGGAGCTGAACAAGCTTGGACACGTTGGGAGATTCCTGATGTTAGGGGTGGCTTGAGAGGGGGCCCTGTTGTTAAGCTCTGCTGGAACTGCCCCAGCAGGAAGCTGGGACATGGGAGCACAGAATGTGCACTTTTACAGGCCCTTGGAGACCTCCAGTTCTAGACACATCAAGGAGAAAATCTTCAGGGAAGCCACATGTAAATCCTGGGTCATTTCCAGGGGCTGGAAGTCCGGAGTGAAATGCTGCTACCAGACACTTGACTCTGCTGCTATTACAGTGTATAAAAATGGGAACAGGGCCCGTGACAAACTGACTGAGCCAAAGCCCAAGTGACTTAGAGCACGTTGCACCGGGAGAAGCGGCAGCAGGCAGTCCAGGAGAGCTGGAACTCCTGGATACCTGGTAGTGCACCAGGTACCAGGGAAGCGGCCGTGCTGCCACGGAGCTCCTGTGTCACTGTGGCAGTGCCTGCCTGAGGCCTTGTTATGTAAAAGATATGGTTAACACTGCTCACGGTCCGCTTTTCACATCACCCGCGGCCACGCCACAGTGCTAATTGGACTGGATCACAAGTAATTGGCAAGAACGCTTAATTGTCTAATTTATTCACTGAGAGGGAGACCATCAAAGGTACAAAGTCATTTGGGAGCCTCAATTCCATTTGGGCATTTGGGAAAAAAGGAGGAAAAAAAGGCAAAAGAACAACTCCCTTTCTACAGTCTCCCATGCTAAATGTGCACTGTTGCTGTCCTGTAATGTCAACTGTCATTAGTGGGACACGCACAAAACTTGCTCTGGGTAATTCGTCTGGCTCGTCTGAGGGCCCAGTCACCACCCAGTGCAGGAGGCAGTGGAACCCTCTCGGATGGAGCAGGACCCAGCCTCCAAGCCTTTTCAAGTGCATTTCCCACACCACCAAAGGGTGTTGCCAGTTCTGATGGGAGGGTGAGTTTGTAGAAGCAAGTAGAGCGCAACCAATTTGCAGCAAAACCAGTCATAAACACCCTCTTAACACCAAGCATCTGGGGAGATGGTGAGCTTTTGGGGTTGGGGGAGATTATCTTGGGGGCAAGAAGGATTATGAGAGTTTGGCAGCTGGTCGTAGCACTGGCATTAACAGAGGGGCCAGTAAGGTTTTGTAAGAGGGACAGGGAGGAGGAGGGGTTTTCTGGGTCAGCTGCATGGAAAAGGCATGCAACCTTTTTTCCTCAATATAGTGAGAGAGAAGCAGCCCTCTGCAGCTGCATACTTTGTTAGTCCTGATTAGCAAAGACATCTTCACATAACCATAAACACTACAGATGGGAATCTGCTTCTAGGTCAACCCAGTCCATCTACAGCACTACAGCAGTTCCTCCATGTACACCATTTTCAAGTGACTACAGATCTAAATTTGATGGAAGGTTTAATCCCAGGGTTCAGAAAAGAATACCACTATTGCTTAGCTGTTTAATCTGCTAACAGGAAGACCTACGGTCAACCTTAACATAACATCCCTGGAGACAAAGGATGAACACGATCCTTATTAGCTGTACTAAATTGCAAACAGTATGTCCATTAAAAAAACCATCAAAATATACAGCAGTCCCACTGAATATTAACATTCTCCAGTAATAACTTGTAATGCACTAATAACATGGAGGTATTTCTTAATTTATGGCTATAAAACTAAGCTCAGGAAGTTGCGCTTCATCACACAGAATTACAACCTCCGACTTGTCATAGTGCCCAGGTGAGGTGTTCACAGCCCCATCTGAACTGCCTGCAGCTGCAAGTAGCAGCGGGATCTCCACGCAACTCAATGGATACAAACAAACCAGCAACTGGTGTCTCAACCTGAGCAGTGTGGGCTACACTGATTTCATGAAAGGCACATCAGGTTCTGCTGCAACTCGTATCAAATGACACTTTATCAGACACGGTGCAAGCCACTGCCATCTGGGTACTCACCCTAAAAGGCTGGTCCGGTATAAATGGAAAGTAAGGAATAGATGACTGCTCTTCCCCCCATTCTCCGGCTACACAAGAGTTTCTGACAAATTGTCTCTCTGTAAACACAGCTTTCAGTTCTATGGCTACATCTGCAGGAGGATCTTCTGACTCTCCACAAGTCAGACTGATGCCAAAGCTGCAACGCAAACAGAACAGTTCTCATTCAGCCAGAAAAAAAAGCAAATAAGCCCCAAATGCCACCAGTCTCATTTCTCAGCTTATTAAAGCCATACAGCAGCACAGGGTGGAAGACAGATCAGCTCGTTCAGAGCTCTCTGAAAGCTCAGCAGAGACAAGGACACGGTTATGGCATACGTATGTGTTTGTGTGTGCACGGCATTGTGCATATATCTGTATATGTATGCAGATACATATGCTTGATATGCTCCTTCACTCGCAAGTGAAAACGGAACCCCTTGAAGAAATGCCCCCTCTATGGGTCAAAGGAGAAATCAGCATGCTATATTTAAAATGATAAAAATAATCCTTTCCAGAAAGGAGGGAACCGTGTGGATGTGTGTGTGTGTGTGTACGTGCGGGTGGCCGCCCCCCTTCGCCCCCTCCCCGGGCCCGGCGTCCCCGGCCCGGGCAGCCCTGTCCAGGTGTTACCTCTCGGGGTTGAGGTCCACTATGCCCATAACTAAGATCTTCTTTCCCGGCCTCATTCCTCCTTTGATGTGCCCACAGAAGGGGACGATCTGGAAAGGACAGGGGGAAGGTGGCGAGGGTCAGCTCGGCATCAACAGCGGCCGCCCTTGTGCAGCCGGAGCTGAGCGGGGGCGGGGGGGAGTAGAGGGGTTGACAAAATAAAATGCATCACCACCCTCATCGCCCCCTCCCCCC
>WEIT01003337.1:10349-83400 GCA_013389985.1 Dryoscopus gambensis | reverse complement strand
GGGATGGCAGTGGGGTCGGGCCCCGCCAGTCCGGCCCCCTCACCTGGCGCCTGCAGGTGATGGGTGCCTGGGGAGGGGCCACAGGAGCCCCGCGCCCATCATGTCAGGGATCACCTTTATGTCAGAGCTTGGACACTCCGGTGAAGACGATGTGCTGAGCCGGGCGTCCTGGGTGACTCCCCTCCTCCAGAGGTGGGGACACGGCTCGGCCCCTCCGAAATGAACCTCCACCCCGCTCCCCTCCGTGCCCCGAGGCGGGGACCTTTAGGGTACCCTGAGGGGGCTGGGACCTCGAACAGGGTCGGTGGGCAGAGCTCCGGCCGGGGGGTGAGGGCAGTCTCCCGGCCGAGTGCGGCCGCAGCTCCCCGGGGCCCGCCGTCCCTGCAGCCTCCGGCGAGGTGCGGTAATTGCATAAGCCGGCCCTTGCCGGGGAGCTCCCATTGACATGCAGTGGCCGCAGTTATGCAACGCGGCGGTGTCTGCGGGTGTCCCGCTCTGCGGGAGCGCAGTGACCTCCGCCCGAGGCCGCCCGCCCTGCTCGTGCCACGCCAGGAATCCCTCGCCTATACCGCAGCAGGAGTGACTCCTCCCGCCAAACATGCTGTCAGGGTCCTCTTGATGAGTTCAGGGTCTTGGGCGGGGGCAGTTGAGGAAGGCTTTCTTATAACTTCCTCACCACTGGGCTTTGATGGCGTGAGCATCCCTTTAGAAACGTGACACAGCAACTGGACTTGGCGTGTGCTCTGCAGGACCTCGCACAGGTCCCTTGGCTTTTAATGCCTTTTGCTTGTGCACTGGGCTGGGTTGGTGCATGTCCCTGTCCTTCCTCCTCTGAGGCACTGTGAGGATTAATTACATTGAGTAAAGTGGAGTGGGAGAAGCAAAGTCACTGCAATATTTAGGGTTTCAATATGATGGTGTCCGTTGGGAAACACTTGCAATCAGTAGGTGATGCCATTTGAGAAATCAAGAGGTACTGAGTGTAAGTACAGATTGTGCAAGTGTTTAGACGCTTGGCTACTTTTTCAGTAGTGCCCACTAATTTGGGCATGTTTTCCTCTCTGGATGCCCAGTTGGGGATGGCTCACAGAAGCTCATGTTTGGAAGTCACGTACTGAAGCCATGGCTTCTTCAGGGTGTACCAGCACAGCTGAGCACAAAGGCAGTGAGCATCCCTGTGGCCCAGGTCTCGGCATGGGAAAACCACTGTACGGTTTCCTTCCTGCCAAAACACTGGATGTTTAATCACCTGATGGAAAAACTGGAGACTGAATTTGTAAATAGTGCAGTAACACAAACCCATCACACATCAGAAACAGATGGCTTTACAGTGGTCAGGTGAGTGCATTCACAAGTTTACTACAAAGTGGAACTGGAATTAGTTTGATGGGTTTCAGCTCCTGTGTGCTGCTCACCTCACCACAATACTGATGCCAACTGCATTATGTTTTCTTTTTCTGTTGGCCTAAGAGAGATCAGAAATTGTCCTAAGCTTTTTTTTTTTCATTTAGTTGTATGGTGTTGCACATTGTCCAAAGAGCTCTTTTAAGAACCCTTTGTCTTCTCTGCTGTACAGAGAGCCGCTTTGTTGGATAAGATTAAATTCATTGGACATAAAATCAGGCCAGCCAGTTGTTTGTGCCAAAGCATGATGTTTTATGAAGGGAGAAGCCATCATTATGTATTTGTTTTGTAGCTGGTTTTAAATGAACTTTGTCATTTCGAAATAATTAAATAGCAAGACTTGTCCATTTGGCTAGCTGCTTTGCCTTGTGCTTGTCTTTTTGGCATGTTTTCCCAAAACCAGCACAAATGCAGCATTTGTTTTGTTGGCAGTGGATTGACTGGAGCAACCTGCACTGTGAAATTGTGATGTAAAGGGACATTCATGAGCTTTTAAAGATCTGGTGATCTGTGCCTTTCTGTTTCTGTGCCATGTTATCCTCTTAACCTGTAACAGCCCAGGATGACACTGAAAATCCTGTGAATACCATGAACGATGTGAGGCAGCCAGAGAGGACCTCTGCCTCTGTGTGCCGCTGTCCTGTCTGCATGATAGTTGTCCTGTAGTTTCTCTGAGGGAGCTGTTCTCCAACAGAAGATTACCTGCATTGCCCAGCAGTCCATGGAGCAGGGTTCCATTTCTGGGCAGCACCCTGCCTCTCATCCATGGAGGGGCTTCCTTGGGACCCGGCTTCCTTGGGACCCAGCTTCCCAGCAGGTTCCCTTCTGCAAAGAGCTCCAGGGTGAGTGCTGCACCTAAGCTCCTGTGCTTGTTCTTCTGAGAAGGGAGAGGTCTGAGCCAAATCTGTTCCCTCACCCATGTAGTGCTTGTTAAATCATGTGTACAAAATAGCCTCCATTCAGTATTTTTAACAGCTTTCTTGGCAGGGAAGCTGTTGAGTTATCATGCTTGAGGGCCTGAGCTTACAGACCTTGTGGTAGTAGCTGAAGCAACATGATAGATATTTGTGCACCACTGAAATGGTGCTGAGGTACAAGTTACCAAACTTGTGTGATTGACCAAGTGCAAAGAACCTTGTGGATAGGTATTGTCTTCCAGTTCTGGGTTTGTGCAGCCTTTCGCTTGGTAGGAGCCTGGGACTCTTGAAATGCAGAGAATCATATGAAGATTAAAAAGAAGTGGCATGGCGTGAACACCGTTTGGGAGCAGTTAATGACGTGCCCAGCCCAGCCACCAAAGCCATTGCTGAGAACTGGCAAACCCAGAACTTCATCTTAATCCCAGCACCCTATATCTTGCAGCCACTCCCTTTGATGATTTAAAAAGGTGTATCTAATTCTTAGCTGGCCTTCATTGGCAAGGAATGCAGCACGATTGCAAATTTGGTGTGGTATAATTACCCTGCCTTTCTTGCCCCATTACCACTGACATTACTCTCCTCATGCCTGGGTTTATAGGCTGACTTGTAGAACCTCTCTGGTTTGTTTTGCTTTTTTAATGACAATGTTGAGAGGATGGGAGGTGTTTGCTGGTTTCATGGAAGCTTCCTTTGGTTTCTGGGTGGCAAGGCACCCAAGTCCTGGTTTTTGTAAGACTCAGAAAAAGCTGAGTAATACTATAAAGGGGAATGTCTGGGAATAAATTTGATTCAGTGGTTGGAGCCAAGTGCCTAATAGTTCAGAGGAATTGCTCCTTTTCAGAATTACACCTGAATGGCAGTGCTGATAAACAATTATTTGGGTTGTATGGCAGAGTTTTTTTACCTTTATAGCTTTGCCACTGCAAATCCTCAGTTAGAGGGGTTGTTTTCAGGTGTAAATTTACCCTGGGTGGGGTGTCCAAGGCAGAACTTGGGAGAGGATGGTACCGATAATTACAGGGATTTGGAAGAGGCAGGGGGCTGGAGACTAGAGCAGGAGTACATACCCTCTTGCTGTGTGGCTTCAAAGTATTCCAAGGACAGGTTCCTCTGGCACTGTGCACCAAGACTAAACCACAGGATGCTGTGTTCTGGTGGAGATGTTCCTGAGCCTGTCCTCCCACGCTCGCCCGTGGGAAAGACAAGTGACAGTTATCGTTACGGACAGTGTGGAGGGAGTGTTCAGCAGCCTGTGTGCTTTCACAGGCTTGTGCTGTCACATCCCCATAGATGGAGGAGGGAACCCAGGGCCAGGACCAGCACCTCTCTCTTGACATTTATTTCATGTGGCTTCACCACTTCTTGTTGCCCCCTGAATTATTACGGTCAAGGGTTTTGCCCTTAGGGATCAAGCTCTGTTTGTGTGTGAACCCACTGGAGAAGTTGGTTTTCTGGGGCTCCGAGTAACAGATTGTGTAAACTGGTGTTTAAGGAGATGGTCCTGGTAGCTGAGTTGCTTGGTTGCACACGGAATTGCACCACATCTGGAGCAGAGCATGTGGGTATCGGAAATATCTGTCTTGAAGATTGTTTACTAAAGTTTCCCCAGGATCTGAGCTCGTGTACGTAAATGCATGTCAGACTCAGCGGAAGCCACCTCCAGCTCACTGCTTTCCTCTCCTCATAGCAAACAGGGCACCAACCTGGGCCCACAGCTCCTTCTGTCCCCTGGACCAGCTGTGGGTGCTGGGTGGGAGGAAGGAGCTGGCTAGGGAAGAACAGGAAGGTCACCATGAGGACATGACATCCCTCATCTGCCTCTGCCCCACTGGCTCCTGCATTGCCAGTTTTGGGTGAGTCACGGTTCCCACATCCAAGAAGCAGGCAGGAGAGGTTCCCAACTGTGCCCATGCCACACGGAGGGCAGAGGGAGCCAGAGCTTGGGCAGCACCTCTGTTCTGCACCCGTGTCCTTCCCCACGAGTGCAAAGACCCATCTCTGCTCTCCTTCTGGGAGCAGCAGGGCCTGAGGCTGTTTCTGCTCTCTTTCTGCAGCTGAAAGAGCTGTGGGTGGACACACTGCTGGGGTAAGCTGGGGGATGTTCCAGGCACAGCTGGGTAGGGGAATACAGCTCCCCAGCTGGGGACAGGTGTCCCTGTGGCTGTGGGCAGCTCTTGGGCAGAGCTGCCTGACAAGAGAGAAGAGATGGCTTGGAGCTCAGCTCACTCCGTGTCCATTCCTGCTGCACAGGACACCACAAGAAGCCAAGAGAGCCCGGGTGACCCACCTGGAATTGAGCTGCCTCCACATCTTTGAGTGTCTCTCTGCTCTGGGCTCAGTCCCTGAGTGCTGGTGCTCCAGCTGAGCAGTAGAGGCATCACTGTTCACCTTCTCCTACTCCTCTTTCCCAGTGGAGTCTGGCCAGTGCTGGGAGCCTGGACAGACTGGTGGAGGCCAGCAGAGATGACAGTGGGAGGCTTTCAGCTGCCTCTGGCTGTGCTGTGGTGCAGGGATGTGCAGAGTTTTTGTGGGAGGGAGGGAAGGGGAGTCCTACGGTGCCAGTCAGGGAGATAGAGAGGGCTGGGGAGCCACCAGGAACATTGGTATGTCCTTGCTGGCAGTACTGGGAGAAAACCTGTCATGCAGAACAGGGAGCGTGGGAGCACAGAGAGTCCCAGCTCTGCCATGCTCAGGCTGCTGGTGCCAGGTGGCCCTTTCTGCTGAGGGGCTGCTCTCCCAAAGGTAACCCAAAGGGAGTAAAATCCTGCCTCCTTCTGCCTTTCTGGTTATCTCAGAGCTCTGTGACTGTTGCTGCAGGTGTTGATTCATGTTCATCAGCTGAAGCGCTGTGACTCCTGGGCCCCCCCCAGCTGATGTCCACAGTAAAATGGTCTTTGCTCTCTTCTGATTGTGTTGCCACAGGATATTCTGGAGTGGGGAGCTGTTGTTTGGGGATAAATCCTGAGGGAGGATTGAGTTTGGGATCATTCCTTGTTCCAGCATCCTTCCTAGCTGGCAGCAGGTCTGAGTTGAGGTGCTTTAGGAGACAAAGAAAAGCAGAGTATCCCACCCAAGTGTAAGGGACCTGTGGAGGTCTTCTGGTCCAATATCTGCCCCAGCAGGATTCCCTAGAGCAGGCTGGCCAGGACCATGTCCTGGTGAGTTCAGGGAATCTCCTTAGAGCAGGGCCACTTGGCCTGAGTGAGGGCAAGACATAGGCAGGGCATAGTGCCAGGAAGGGCTGTTATGGATTAGAGAACCTGGGTGTTCTAAACCTAATGAATTAGGTGGCAAATGAGTGAAATGACATGTTAGATTCCTATGTGCAGAGGGGATTGAGCCTTTATTTGCCAGGGTTTTGTGTTTGCTTTCCTAATGAGCTTATAAAGTATAGTTGAATTTATGAAGTACTTTGTACAGTAAATATGAGGTATCCAAACATACCACGACACTGCTCAGTCCAGAAGAGGCTTCCTGTAGCTTTTGACTGTCTGCAGGACAGGGTGGGGGCTGTTCACTATTTTGAAGAGCTCTACAGGGAATATTCTTCACCTGTAATTTGGAAAACCTGCCTTAATATTCCTGCTTTTAAAGTACTTTCTGCAAATGAAATGTGGAACATGGGAATCTCATCTTTACGTTTAAATTGCGGGCCCCAGCAGTTCAAGTTATATGCAGAGCAAATTCTGCACTTAGTCATATGTGGGCAGTGCAGTCCCTGCATGGATTTCCTGGACACCACTGGTTTGTCCAAAGTGGTTTGTTGGTTTTGGTCCATTAGGAGCAGAGCCAGCATATGACTGAGTCCTGCACTTCTGCAGGTACACTGTGAGACTCACAACTTCTCTTTATCACCCAACAGTGCCTTCAGAAGACCCCATTCAGTCAGAACATCTGCCCAGGCTGGGAACGAGGCCATTCCTGTGCGGAAAAGGAGAGATGGGAACTGCGCTGAGTGGCTGTTCCAGCCAGGTTTCCCGGCCTGTGCACATGGGTTTCAGGTGCTGTATTCCCACTCAGCACTTGTTGCAGTCTGAACTCTTCTTCCCGACTGGGTCATGTGAGGTATCCTCCATGAGCAGCGCTTTGCTCTTACAGGCATCCTGCTGTGCACTGCAGCAGTTCAGATCTAAATAATTTATCTAAGAAGAATGTTTTCTACATGACTTAGAAAATGGAAGAGAAGAGGAATATTGCAACAGCAAACTGTGGGGTGGACAAATACATTCTGCCTCACAGTTTCTAACCATTGCACTTTGCCACTTTTGTTTCAAAATTGCTTTCTCTCCCATAATTATCTTCAAAAGAGAAAGCTGATCCAAAATGTTTCCTTTTTCTTTCTTTATATATATATATATTAGGGTGGTTCATTGATTTCCATTTTTAATAATAAAGGTGAATAAACAAAAGAAAAAAGCCCCACAGCGATATATTACCTAGTATTTAAAATAGAGAGAATGCTCATATATGCCGCAGCACACTTCATCTGTGGACATCAAAGTGTCTCATAGAGGTCGTAATTCTCGTTTCAAAGATGAGGAAACAGAGGTGCTGAGAGAGAAAGTGGCTTAGCAGGTCAATGACAAAGCAGGGCAAGAGTCCCCTGAGCCTGTACTGCAGGCAGAGGTGAGGGAGCAGAAGAGAACAAACCTGTCCTCACCTAATCAGGACAGCTGGGTCCCAAGTGCAGTGAAGGCACAGTGACACTGCAGGAGGAGCACCAAATCATGCCACAAGCCATAGAGCCAGCAAAGCCTGGTTTCTTCCAGTTTTGTGTCTAGTCCAGTAGTCCAGGGTTGTCTGCTGTTGGCCTTTGATGTCACAATAATGGGGTTCCACTTGTCTGTCTCTCACCAGCAGCACTGGGGGAGTCTGGCTTCTCAGCTTTGTTGTCTGTTTTCCCAAAAATTTGGGGTACTTGAGAATTTTTGAGCCTTCCTGTTGTCTGTGGTTACTGTGAGCCAGTGGAGTCACAAAGAACACATCCTTGCATGTATGCACAGGCATGTTTGCCTTGGCATTGCAGTTGGGGGTTGCCTTATCCTATGGAGCTACTCAATCAGTTAACACTTCAATGCTTCAGATCTGTGGCTTTGAACATTTTCTATTCTGTAACAGAGTTCTGAAAGTGGATAAAGGGTGGCACAGTGAAGGCACAGTGAGGATGTTCACGGTGTTGGTTCAGTAATCACTTATGGGAAAATGTTTCCCAAGGAGAGAGACAAAATTGGACTTCCAGCTCTGTAGCTTCAACGTCTTTGAGCCCTGAGAGGCTCACAACACAGTGAGATTCATTCACGTTACTCATTTGATGAGTAACTTGAGTGAGAAGGCTTCTTCATGCCTGCAGCCATGCCTCCTTGGGTCATGGTCCTCTCACATCTTGTTACCCAGAGAGGGAGAGGTTCAATGGGAATTTTGATGGGAAGATCTAACATAGTGGATTGTAAGCCGTCTTGGTTTGTAAACTCTGAAAATACTCTGGGGGGACTGTTCAGCTTCCTTGATGGTAAATTGAAACCTGCTGATAAGAGGTTGGTTTTCTTAACTTTAACAGACCTGTTGAAGGTAGGCCATGGGTGCCACAGGTCTGCTGGCCAAAAACGGAAGGCACTTGCTGTAAAGAACCCCCTTGGCATTTTAGGAGTGTTTCTAATGGCTCAGAAGAGAGCATCTTGCTCTCTGAGGACTGGAAGACAGCTGCTGGATGAGTGGCATGAGTTTCATGGTGTGATATGGCCATAAGTTAATTAAACGTCTTGGAGTGTTTTTCATAAAGGGATTTGCCTCTGAAACATATACACAATTTGGGAGATTGTCCCGCTCTACTCATATTGTAGGAAGCAGCAAAATCAATGGGAGTTTGCAAGTGAAAGTAAGTTTGCTAAACAGAATTTTTTCTCGCTCCAAGTGCTGTGAGTGACACTTCCAGTGGGTGCTGCAGTGGGTGGGATCCCTGTGTGTTTGGTTACTCCTGGTAGGATGGTTTATCTGGAGGGGAAGGCCCTCACCCATTAGCTTCTAGTCCACTGGTTGGCTACTGAACGTTTTACATCCCCAGGTGCTTCAGTAATCTTCTTCCCTTAATATCAAGACTTTTTGCTGATCACCAATATGTTCCTTGGACTAGTGAGGCTTTACTGACTGTTGTTCAAAAACAATCATTTGGAGAACATACACAAATGGTGGTCAAGGAGGGATAGCCGAAGATCCCTCTTCTTCACACCTTAGCAGAAGAATATTGTTTTTACTGGGCTAGGTGGTCTTGGTGCTCCATCTCTTCTGTGTCATGAACATAACATTCCTCGTTGGCTGCCCAGTGGTCTGATGTCAAGACAAGCCAAGCCATCTTTCTTTCCCTCTAGCCAGTGTGGGTGCTTTGACAGGATGTGCTGGATTGATCTTGGACTGAAGGTGACATTTCCGCGTCTGCCTTGCCTTTGGTGAGTGTCACAGTCCCCTTGGTTGATGCACTGAATCTGGGCATGACAGCATGAGAGGTAAAGCAAGGAACAATCCTCCTGTGTTCCCATGTACCAGTGGGATTCAAAATCCACCTTGAGGAGGCAGGGGTTGCATTTTCTTAGTGTTTCGTGTTGGCCATTTTAGGTGTTAATTGCAATTACCCAGCAATTATGGCACCTCATATTGGAGGTGTAGGTGAGTAGATGGGGTTTAGGTATTTCCTTGCTGGATCCAGGCACACGGAAGGGAGGTGTAGGAGTTTCTGTCACCACACCTAAACCCTTTGTCAGTCTTGGGCCAGAGCACCCAGGGTGATTAATTGTTAATGATGGAGGAGCAGCATTGTTTGTCCACTGAATAAATAAAGCATATTTTCCAGCTGTTTCTTCCTCCAAGTCTCTCCCAACTCCTTCTAACTTCCCCACATCACTCCCTTTCCCTAATCTCACCGTATTTCTGTGATTTTCTTCTGCTGTTTCAGCTCTGATGGGCAATTCCCAGGGTGACAGAGGTCTTTCCAAAAGCAACCTGAATGTCCCAAATGTCCCTGTACAACCCCCTTCCCAAAATCATCTGCGTAAAAAAAGTGATGGTTTTGCCTTTTTGCAATGATCACATTTAATTATTAGTTAAATATCAAGGTCAGCAGCCACTCCTATCCCTAAAGAAGCGCTATGCCTTTTAAACAAGCGGAGCTGGAGGGCAAGGGCATTTAATGATCAAACCATCTGCAGAAGAATTGACCTTTCCATTTGTCCTTCAAAGTCAAGGTTGCCATATTTTCCCAGAACCCATGACCTATATAGCAAGTTGGTGTCCTATTAGGGTGGCTGGTCCTAAGGTGCCCATATTTCCTGCCACCTGTTTCAGAAACTGCCATGGTTTTAGCATCCTTATGGAAAACAATTCAGTCAGTCCACTGGGTCTTTCCAAAAGCAGGAATGCAGCATGATGGGACACACCAAAACCCATTCTGAATGTAGTACACCAGCTAAATGGACCGCCCCTGGGGACACTGAATCAATATGTAATAAGAGTGGTGCTGTATGAAGCTTCCATTCCATCAGAACAGCTCTATGACATTGATTTGTGCCAGAGAATAACTGGGAAGCTTTTCTCTCTGTAAATCCACTTCCTAACCTGGCAGACTTTTACAGCATGAAAGTGTCTGTGTGATATTAGTTCTAGTTTCTTCCATGTGTTCTGACAGGGATATAGTCCTTTTTGCTGAGAGTACATCTCCTTTAGATATGTTGGATTAGGTTTTTTTACTGGAAGAGCTTTACTTGGGAAAAAAGCTAATTTTAATGACAGTTTTGTGATGTTCAAACATTAGAGTCTTTTCATAGCAAAGGTACATGTGGTTTTTTTAGCATAAAAATGCATGTGTGTGCAGGGTTCTGGGAATCAGTGGAAATTATGTTAGCCAGTACATGGGTTTTGTTCATATGTTGGGAAAGCCAGTGCTGTAATTGAATATAACTAAACAAAAATAAGCTGGCTACTATTTTCCACTCACAGGCCACCCAACTGAAAAATGTTCTCACCATCACCTTAACAACAAGGGCAACTGTGAGGAGTCAAGTGAGTTGGAGTCAGACTCATCTCGCCATCTTCAGCTGTCCAACTTTAACACCTTCAACTTAACACTGGAGACTCTCCGTATAAAAGAATTTAGGATGGAATGAACCATCATGGTTCCTGTAGAAACATGAGGTCTACAATTATCTATTTCTATCCACAGGATTTTAGGGCAGCCCAGAACTGCCACTTACAGTGTGAATACCCAGTATCAGCTAGATAAATCCCGTGTTTGACCCCTGAGATACTCAGTAGGTCTCCAGACTCCCAGTCTTACCTCCCACTCACCTGGGCACAGTGCCCACTTCATATATACAGCACCAGTCCCTGCTCAGCCTGTCTTAATTAATAACAGCTTTATTATCTCTACCAACAGAATATAACCTGTGACACAAAAGGCTCCTGCCCTGAGGATGTTTCCCTGTAGACAGATGGCAAGCAGAAAATATGCCAGATATGCTCTGCCTCGGAAGGCTCCCTTTCAGACATTGCTTGCTGGTGTGGGTGCCAGCTACAGAAGAGGTCTTCAAGGCTAAGGCAGCATGGAAAACCTGCAAGGGAAAAACATGAAACCAAACAAGGGAAAAAGACCCAAAAAATTAGTATTCTCTAGTGGGGGTTTTGTTTCAGCCCGTTGCTCTCCCTCTTTGCTTAGCACCATACATATATACCACGTAGGAGAGCAGCTCTGCCCAGGGAGATATAGCATCCACACAGGCAGGAGAAGGGGTGGGAGACAGCACGTACTCAGCTTAATTTAACAGACTCGAAACAGATTTCAGCAGCTGACGTCATGACTGGTATGAGGTTGGTGGGGATGTCGGTGGCAGAGGCAGTAATTAAACCCCTGGCATTCTGGCCAGAGGCACAGTCATGTCCTGCTTCATCTGAAGCAGAGTTGGTCTGACACAGCAGAAGCCTTTACATAACCAGGCGAGATTTTCATTTTTGGAGCAACAGTTTCAGAAGAACTACAGAAACTACAGACGGGATTGTCGCTATTTATGAGCAGGGGGGTGAGCACACTTCTGTTGCCTCCTGTCTCGCACCTCGTTGGGTGACAAGTATGTCAGGGAGTGAGGGCTGGTCTTGCAGCTGACTACCAGACTTCCGTTTGCATTCCCATTTCCTCTGTGTTTTCTGTTGGGATAGCAGAGGTTTGCACTGGCATGTGAGACATTTTCTTATTGCTCTCTACAACCACAGTTGCATTTCAGAAGCATTTTGGCACATTGCCCTACTGGCAGCCCACGATCACAGTAGCAGCTTCTCAGGCTGAAATGTTTTTGTTGCAATGCATTAGCCCATCTCTATTATTGCACAAGCTTTTCCTTTCCCTCCTCATCTGCTCTGGCTGTATCAGGAGGTATGCACCTTTTTCAGGGAATCTTTAATCTTTTTCAGCATTTGGAGTGAACCTGAATAAACACTTGTTAGAGAAAAAAGCTTAATAGGAAAGACTTAGTGTGTTTCTTGGCTTGTTATTCTGGCTGACACCATCTCTTGGAGACATAGTATTACAACAGCAGTAGGGCAGCAATACGCTTACAATGGCCTGGTGCATGTAAACATGATTGTTTGAAGGGGGAAGAAGTATACTGACATGCCTTCCAACTCCTGATGTGGTCTTTGCTTATCCCATGAGTGTGCTTTCCTTGTAGACATACTCGCCCAGCGTTTTCCTGGAGAATAGAGGCTTAAAACTGATAGGCATTTTCTAACAACACTTAAAACTGTGGGATAATTAAAGTCAAATTCATCGGTTTCCTTTTCAAGTTGAACCATTCAGCCAGAGTAAGAACAATAGATGACTCCCTGTGAGTTCATCAGCTGTAAATCCAGGGTGTAAAGTAAAAACAAACACATCATAAAACTTCTGCCCTGTTTTTTCCCCCCTGTTCTTTAGATTATTCATCTCTTTTGGAAAGCTTATTAGTTCAAGACTTTAAAATCATGGGCTATACATGAGTAGCAGGTATCATATGCACACAGAGGACACTGAGGTCTTGATTTGAAGCAGGGGTGTGAAATGCTGGCATCCTTGGTGAGGAAGAAAGTGAGCCAGAGAGGAGAAGGCTGGGGGGGGGAGGGGGGGGGGGCGTGTATGATTTGGGGATCACTGCCCAAGTTCAAAGCACTTATGCAGACACTTGCCTGTAATTATGTATTTAAACACAGACCCGAAGATCTTAAATACCTGCGCAAACCTAAAACTCTAAACCTGTCACCTAAACATGTGCCTCTGTGCTTTGCTGAGTCAAAGCCTGCACACTGAGGTGGGTTTGGCGGGAGCACTGCTGGGATACAGGCTCACACTGACTGGGAGCGGCAGGGCAGAGCTGCAGTCCTTTGTAGGAACTCGGCTGCCACTGTCGGAGTCTGTAGAAGCCGCAGTCTCCAATTAACATCTTTAATCTTATTATCTCAAGCCTTTTATCTTCACATTTTCTTGTCTGTTTGTTTGTTTTCTTTAAATTTGTTTACATATACCGAACTGAAAGTTTTTCTGGAAATGCTGGTACGGCTTTTAACTGCAAGAATGATTCACTGAGAATAATTAATTCAAAGATCTTGGCATCTCTCTTCCTTGTAAAAAAGGTGGTGGATATTCTGTGATTTTCTTGAAAGATTTATCCCCCTGAATGTGCATGTTTACACTCACACCCACACAGACTCACACACATTTGCAAATGCAGACACTTCCCTCTTCTTTTGGAGCTTTTAAGTTCTGGAGCAGCACATCTGACCTGTACGATTAACCCTTTCTGCTATGTATCTCCTTTATTTATGTCTAAAAGCAGGACAGGGCTTTTGAGGTTGGTGGGGCTCATCCTGTAGGTTTTTGTCCACACCTTAAACCTCCTGAGCTTCCTGCACCGAGCAGGCACATGCGAACAGCAAGAAAGATCTGTGCCCCATGCTAACTCCTGCAGGAGTGCTGACTCCAGGCTCCATCACGGAGGCTGCTGGTTGGCCTGGGTCAAACCAGGCATTTTTCTAAGGAATTAGACAGCACTGATCGGCTCCCAGTGCCCAGGATTTTTCCCCAGTGTTGTGAATTTATTAAATTTTACTGTTGATATAAAGGTTATAGCTTGCTCTCATTTTACTGTCTATTAGCAGCAAAAGTAGTGAGTTCTACCTCAGACTCTGTAAGCCCTCAGAGTATTCTTAGGCAATAAATTAAGCCTGAACCTTGCAAGTCTGGAAAACAAGCTCATACAGAGCATAAGGGGCAGGATTTCCCCATTGGCACCATAAATGAAGTCTCTCATGAAACTTGAAGTGGCTCCTCACTGTAAGGATCAGCAATACTTGAACTATTTGCTTATTAGAGCTCACAATTTCATTTGAAATTTATTGAAATTTGAAATTACCTAAAGAAAAACCAAGGTGCTAAACACCTTTGAAGAGTAAGATCTTTTTTTTTCCCTTGTTCTGAAGAAAGGTCACTTATGCAATACCAGAATTCCTGTAGCTTAGTACTCTCCACTGTTATTTCAGAAGTTAGAAGCTATGATGCTGCTTTTTAATCACCATCACAGCATGACAAAAATCCTACTTACTTTGCAGTCATGGTCATATCATTGCAACACTGACAGCTCGCTTGGGACCTGTGCAAGGTAACAAGAAAGCTGGAAGTGAGCTGGGTGAGCCAAGTAAATACAAGGAGCCCACAGCAGAATACAGAGTCACTCTGTAATTATACTCCTGTTTTTTCTGCCTTGTCTATGAAGCAGAGTCACTGGAACAGGAGAACTTTTAAAAATTCAGGGAGGACCAAGATTATTATAACTAACTATAACAACTCTTGGCTCTTTGAGGGCATTTATTCAAATGTCTCCAAGCCCTTGCTCTTCAGAAAGAGAGATAAATGTAATTATCACAGTTCTAAAGTGTGGAAAGATGAGGCTTAATTAACTACTCGTGGATATACAGCAAATGAGTAGCAGAGATGGGAACAGAAACCAGTTTTCCTGACTTCCACTGGCACCTGAATCCCGGTGCCATCTCTATGAGGTGCACACCACAGTGGGATAAGCAAGACAAAAGTACCAATGGGTCAAAGCCAAGACCACAGATGGTCCCATGTCCAGCTGAAGTGTCTCTGGGATACACCTATTACCTATGGTCTGGCATTTAGTGAATGCAGCCTGGCCTGAGGAACCTGCATGTTGTATGTGTGAGAGACCAGTTTGATTGTCACAGTTTTGTCCTCCCAACAATCCTAAAATTTACTTGTGAGAAAGAGTTACCTGCTGAGGCATCGCCCACCTGGCTGCTCTCTGCTGCTGCACCACTCTAGCTGTGCTAACCTGGGACTCCTGGCTTTATCCAAGTCAGGAAAGTCAGTGGTTTAGGATGCAGCCACAGTGATATACACCCTGCACCATCCACTGAGGGTTTTTGCTTTCCAGCCTCTGTCGCTTTTGTTCCAATGGCAGGAATGTTCATGCAGGCTCAGACAGGACCTGTGGCCACTGAGACATGCACTGGGAGACTCCTTGTCGCAGAAAACTGAGCCACACACCTGGAAGAAGAGGCTGTACTAGGAGGTGCAGAGATGAGATAAGCCAGCCACTGATTCCTCAAAGGCAGCATTTAGCCGTTGTTTTCACAAAAGGCTGATGACGGAGAAGGATAACTTTAAAGTGTTCTGTTCTGAATAAACAGTGCCAAAGCAGAGGAAGGGATCTCTCTTCACCCCTCTTGCTGACTTTGAGGCAGGAATATTCAAACTCTCTTTTTCCTCAATGCCTACACAGCCTGGGTGCTGTGTCTTCCTTAGGCACCGCCAGCTGTCGTAACAGCTCTGGAAGTCAAGGTGCTCAGGGCATCTCCACAGGCTCTCCGAAGGTTTATCCACCTGTTTGTCTTAGTTTTGTTTTGTTTTGGTTTTTTTTCCTATGGTTGTGATAGAAGCTGTCTCAGCAAATGAGGAGAATTCATTGCTACACAACTGAGATCACTCTCCTGTTTGGGTCAAAACCTAACCTTGAGCTTTTAGACTCCACTCCCTGTGGCTTCCTGAGCACACTGGTGTGTATCTGCAGCCGTTTATTCACCTCCAAGAGGCAAATCAAGTTAAAGCACCCAGAACAAGGTTTTTCTGGCTTTTAGTAATGACTTATTACGTTGTGGCAGTCAGGCTTTCAAGACAAGAAAGTATTTCTACTCCAGGCTGAAATAACAGGCTTTAGCACAGCCAGCAGGTGTCTTGCTGCTCATAGCCTGGGCAATACCTGCTTTTGCTGAGAGTGGAAGTAGGTACAACTGTGGCAAGGGGTGACTTTGATGGCAGAGGGAGACCTGTAAAGAGGAATCATAGCTTTTACTTCCAGCCACAATCAGAAGACCTATTTAGCATTTGCTCAGCTTCCTACAGGACAATGTTATTTTTATCCCGCTAAAGCTTAAAGGCTAGCAAAGAAACCTTTGAAAACTTGGTGTCTTAACTAGGTTGAGTCAAAGTGGTCATTGACTACTGGATGCTACATAAAAATTCATGCTTGTACATTTATGTATCTTCTATTGAAGGTTCTCCAGTGTGACTTTATATTCAGGGCTTTCAGATCAGAAGGCACTCAGAGATACTCAAGTGTTTGAAGAGAGAAGTGGAGACTCCGACTCAGTGTTCTGGTGGCAAGCCTGATCCATCATCCGTCTCCTTCTCTTCCAAGGAGAAATTTCAAACTAGATGTCATTAAAGTGCTTATTTGTGAGAAACAGCCTGAATACTGGAGGGAGGGAGAGAGGGAGGGAGGGAGGCAGCAACCACCACCAGAAGGTGCTGTGGGTGGAGATGCTGCTGCAGCTCTCCTGCATCCCCTTCCACTGTGCAGATGCCAACAGCTGTAAGAGGAGCCCTGGGTGTAGCTCAGGTTTTGCTGTCATTGCTGATTCCAGAAGCTACTCTGGAATGCCACCTGCTGGCATTTTTCCTATTAACTACCCTAGAGATGAGCTGTTGTGTGGTCGCATCCCAAGCCTGGAAGCAAAGAGACAAACTTGACCTTTTCAGACCTTTTCAGTGAATGTCCTTCTTGCTTTTTTGGTGAGAGGTTGCCCTGAGGCCTTGTGAAAAGTCCAATTATGTAAGGGAGGTACTTGTTATGTGGGACCAGGAAAGGGGATGCCGATGCCAAAAGAAGCGATGAGAATAGATGCTGGTGAAGGAAACAAGGAAAAAAGTAAAACAAGCGAGAAAAAAGTCTGCAGGTACTAGTGAGGAACAAACGAGGTCTTCCCTACCACATCTCTGGCTATGGGCATTTTATATCCATCAAGCACCAGTTTAGCTGGCCTTTAAAAAAGGGCATTTAAGTCCATGATTTTTCTTTTTCTGTCAAAGTTTATATGGCACTGATTAAAAAAAAACCCACATCTTTTTAGGTTTTGGCTGCAGCACTTTAAATTGGAAAGGAAGAGGAGGCACAGCTTCTGACTGCTCTGCCTCTTGGCACCGACACCAAACTCTGCAGTGCTGATGTTTATAATCCCTGACAGTCCCGACAGCCAGACCAAAGCAAAGAACAAAGGCCCGCAGTGGTCAGTCGCCCTCCCTCACTCACACAGCAGGCAGAGCTCTGCATGCTGCTGCTGCGTGCAAGGGGAATAAACCTCCCAGCTGCCATTCTCCTCACGGAGACACTGTCCTGCTGCTCCTCCAGCTTCCTGGCTGTGACCTGCTGTTGCTTTGAGGTTCCAGTGAAAAAACCCCAACAAACTCCCAAAGCACCCAGAGGGTCCCCGGTGCTCTGAGCAGCCTCAGTGGGGACCTCCACCCAACCCTCTGCCCAGCAGCTTTATTTGAGCCCAGCCCTGGGCTGCCTCGCAGGTGGGTTGGTGTCTGGTTCTGCTGCCCAGATGGGCCCTTGAGAGGAAGTCTTGTAGCTTATCTCCAGCCTCCTTCAATGATTGCACCCCCAGGTGACCCCTGGGCTTGGGCCACCCCTTTGCTGTGTCTGGGGCTGTTGGTGGAAGCTGCTCCCAGCACCCAGCTCTGCTCAGGGACTGTGCTGCAGGTGACAGTACAGCCCGTGCTGGTTCTCCTTGTCCCTCTTTGTGGGACAGTGCTGCTCCCTGACATAAATAAGTGCTACTGATACTCTTCCATTTCTTGTCCCTCAGGTAACTATCTCCTCCAGGGTTTTTTCAACAGAAGGTCCTCCCATTTCATTTTTTTTTGGTGTATATTTCTATAGTCCTCTTCTGTTCTCAGGATGGTGTCCCAAATTTTCTTTTTGTAAGTGCTGTGAATGAAATTGTTTCTCTGAAACATCTCTACAAACTGTGTTGACTGATGGTGAAATCTTGCTGTCTGTGACCTCCATGAATGAGAAGTTTTGAGCAACAACCACAGTAAATCTTTGAGCCTTATCCAAGACACGAAGATCCCTAGATAGTCTAGTTGGGAGGCCTTGGCTTAGCACTCACTTCTGGAATGGTGTGAGCTCTTTTCCATGCTTTTATTTTAAGAGACTAGTGAACTTCTGGGCATGAGTCTGATTCTCACTGATGGTTGGGAGGACAAAAACGTAACTGAACAGGGCTGTTCTGCTGCTGTGCTTCCAGTGGTCTGAGTAAACCATCCACACCTGCAGAGATCCTGCTGACATCTCTGGATAGCCTCCTGCTCATGGTCAGGTAGGATACGCTAGTGGGACTTTGAGAGGTTTTGTTGGATTTTGCATATTTGTTTCCTTTTACGTTGATGTAGAAGTTGATGTATAAAAGATTTGTCTGGCATGTGGAGTGGCCTTTGGAAATGGAGCTTCTTCAGCATGGTGTGAGCACTACATAATGGCTTTTAATGTCTGGAGTTTTATGAAGAGATCATGTTGCCTCTTCCCCCAGTAAAGCTGAAATTCTCTTCTTTTAGACACTTTCTATTGTATGGCATGTTGCAAAAAACCCCTTTCACTTCTGTGCCATATCACCCAGGTCTCTCCTTTCAGGTGAACACTGCCAAGTGACAGATGTGTTCCTGCAGAACACTCGCATGCCTTAAGAGCACACCTTTGGCTCAGCAGCTTTCTCTAATTGGGAAAGTGCTCTTTTCATGGGGAGTGGAATAACAGGAGATTTATAGCCTCCATTGATAGAATGTGATCCAGCCATGACAGTCCTTTCATCATAATGAATGATGGATTTAGTTGTTATTACTCTGTTTTACTACTGTAACAGGTAGGTTTGATCTATACTTGCCACAAAGGCTGAATGTGTTAGGAAGGATAACACTGGAGTTGTTGTGGTTCAAACCCACTTAAGAAAAACTGCCCTGCATGTAAGGTGTGGGCTGTTTTATGTTGGTGGAAAAAAGCCAAAACAAAAACCTCAAACCTTTGCTGTTTGAGTTTGCTCTTTTCAGTGTGTATTTCCTAATTTTTGAAAGTGGTATTCCTATGTTCTCCTTCTCCCATTGTTGGTGAGTTCTCTGTGGAAGTATCTGTGGTCAGAAGAAGTCTTTTAGCAATTGGCACAAGCCCTGATTCTCTTTGATTCCCAGCACGTAAGTTTTTCTAAGTGAGTCTTACATCTGCTGGTGTTTTAACGTAGGAGCTTTGCAGGTCATGTGGCAGACTGGCAGATTACGTAGCCTATAAATAACCTCTTTTGCAGTAATAACCACTCAGTGTCTTTTAAAAAAAATACACTTGGTGAGAATGATCCTGTGTTTACCTGTAGGACCTGAGTCTGTCACTTCTACAAACTTTCAAACAAAAGGAGTCGTGATATGCCTCAACTTGTGTCTGAGCTTCTGAAGCTGATGAGAGAGAGGTGGGGACTGACTGGCCAGTCATCTATGTCTTGCATGGCCCATTTTACATCCAGTAAGGTGCCTTAGTCTGTGAGAACTGCCAAAGCCCTGTGCTGATGGCACTTTCACACATTTGGAAGCTGTAATGCAGGAGAAAAGGATGTTATCCCATCATCCGAAGAGCTGATAGTTCAGCTGGCTTTCCAGGCATGACAGCAAGCTCACAGTGATGGCACTGCTGAGGCTTTGCGGATTCTGATTGTAGACGAGCCTCAACAGAATAACCAGATCAAAACCACTAACACCATAAGTTTCGCTTAAAAATTAATTAGTAAGAAGGAGGAAAAGGAGTAAGAGCGGACACTGCTTTGATGATTGAACTGCAAAAAGTAGCACCATGATAACCCTGAAGGGTGTTCGGACTAAGACAACATAAAATTTTGGTGTTCAGTGGAAAATATGTTAAGAGGCACCTCTCCAATGTGCAAAGGGTTTGGACTCTTACTGGCTTTTTCTGACACTCGTGTGAGCTCAGTCCTCATCAATCTGCTGCTAATCATTTTCGAAAGAGGTGGCTGATCATGCTGCTGATCTTTCTGGATGCTTCTGATGTTCTGAGGTTTAGACTGGATATGAGGAAACATTTCTTCACTGAAAGCACTGTCCAACCCTGGCATAGCCTGCCCAGAGAAGTGGTGGAGTCAACATCCCTGGATGTATTTAAAAGATGTCTAGATGTAGCACTTGGAGACATGGTTTAGTGCTGGGTTAACATTTGGACTCAATGATCTTAGAGGTCTTTTCCAGCCTAAACAATTCTGTGAGTCTGCATTGCCCAAGAAACGTATTCCAGTCCCTCCAAAGAACAAGCCAAAGGACAAGATAAAGCATCTCAGGTCCGAAACTCAGGTTAGCCCAATTCATCAGCTGCTCTGGGGGTGCACTGGGGGTAGGTCCTCACCTGCATCTGCAGAAGCAGGCAGGCCTCCAGTGGTGGGTGGCAGGGCCTGGGAACATTTGTGTGTTGAAAAAGGTTTCTTTGAGAATTTCACCCTCTTGAGATGTAAACCCCTTGTGTTCAGCTGGCTTTCCATGGACATATATGGTCTCCAGCTTGAAGGAATAAAAACACCTACTGCATGACTCTGGGGAGGCTGCAAAGTGAGGATCTGGGTATATAGGTGTGCGTGCACATGTCTTCAGTAACATGTGTATTTACTGTAGGCAAAAATTACAGTATTGTTTGCAGTTATGGCTTCCTTATGCTTCCTGCTAGAGCTCCCTCTTTTCTCTTCTGACCACCAAAATTCCCTCTTTGGCTGCAGCTTTCCCTTGTTGCTGCAATTTTCCATTGTTTCTTTCTTGCCTCAGGCTTAGTTTGTTTCTACGAAGTTACAGTACAAGAGGTTTTGATGGTTTTGACTAAGTTTAGAAGGAAACTGATGTTTTGTCTTATATTTCTGACTGAAATAATTTTTTCATTATTTGAACACTTCCATGTTATGAAAGGCAGCCTGGAAATTTGTCTGGAAGATGAACATGGAGTAAAGGGTGTGCTTTTTTGCCTTCAGGAAGTAGCCAAATGATTGAGTTATAGGTCTGAAAATCCTTTTGTACATCCTTGTGGGAGAGGAGAAGGTAGACATTGGCAGAAGCCTTTCGAAGTGGTATTTCCCCTAAGGGAAAGGGGATGGGGGCAATCGTGTGGAATAGTGAGAATGAGACTGGTGAGCAGATGGAGAAGCAAGGATGAGGGATGTGGGAAGGAGGGTGAATGAACGAACCTTGTGTGGTAACATATACACAAGAGAATCACTTAAAGGGACTGCTGCCTAAAATTTGCCACAATACACAGACATTTTAAACCTCTGCATTTCTGCATGGCCAGCCCAAAGCCGTGTGATTTGTTGCCAAGGTTGTTCCCTGCTCTGGTTCACAGGAAGTTAAGAGCTTCCAAATTGTGTCAGGATCTCGTGTGGTTAAGACCTGCCTGATGTGGAGGTTTTTGGCAGAAATACCAATACTGATGTGAATGGAAACGTCTGGCTGAAGACAACAGAAAAACAGCAGATGAAGGGTTAAAGGAGTGGCATATATTAATTGCTGCAGAACCACCCCACGTGTTCCATGCAAATAAATAACCAGAGGACAAAACCCAAACTAGAGCTTTAGAGATAAGATGACAAGATGATGACCCACAGTATAGAAACTGTGAAGTGCCCAGATAAGGGTAACGAAAGTATCAGTTTTGCCTGAAACTCTTAGAGGGTGAGACACAAAATCATTGTATCCACTGCTGAAGGGTATAAAAGATACATACAGAAACAAGGAAGAGCCCATCCCAGAGATGCAGTGGAGTGGTGGTGTTATCCCACGTGCTTCCTGCTGTACTTGGCCGATCCTGAGTGGATTGATGCACACAGTCCTGTGAACGTGAGTATGTTGATGGGAGAGTGGGAGTGGGTAGGACCAACTTACTGGAATCTTTTAAAAAGCTAAAAAATCACCTTCCCTACCTCTAAGGTCTTGCAATGAGTTTTGTTCCACTAATTTCCCACAGTTATGAGACTAAATGTTCTAGTTCTGCTAATAGTTCATGTAGGAGGTGATATATATCCATATGATGGCATTTTATATAAACCCCAGTTGCCTTTAAAAAATACCCAGATAATTAGATTGCAAAGTTGCTATGTTAAAGGAGTATTCCTATTAAAGTGTGGCACTCAGCTGCTGTGAATGGAAGTCATCTGTTTAATCTTCATTCTGCCCTCTTGTAGGAAAGCTGCTGCCATCCAAATGTTTCTCATTTTCTAAATGCTCAGCTTGAGAGACGCATTGAATGCTGCCAATTATGGGTGACACTACTGCATTGAAGCATATAAAGTGCCACAAAAAAAGCACCATAAAGAAAATCAGGCCACCCGAGTTACCTCTCAAGCAGGCTTTCCGCATGAGAGGTTCTTGCTGACCTGGATGCTGCAGCTATAAATGAAGGCAGCTCTCTGCTCCCTCAGAAGTCAGAAAAACTTGTGCCCTGACCACCATCCAGGTGCCTTTCCTCCCTTCCTATCAGTTTCTGTTCCTGGCCACGCTGGTGGCCATGTGGGCTCTGCAAAACAGCCACCTATACCCAGCGAAGGCTAAGAGACAACTCCACTGCTGCCAGTGCAAGGGGCTGGCTTTTGCTCTTTCTCATGGAACTGTGGGGAGAGAAACAATTAAATGCTTGTGGAACATTCCAGGGTGATAGTGATGAGGTATCCAGGAGAATAATGTGTCTGTATTCTTAAAATTAATAAGGATAAAGAAGTGACACTGAACAGAGTGCTGAATGAATGCTCTTGGTTTTATGATTCCTTCAGTAGTGGAGGAGGGCATGGGAGAGTCCTGTGAGCAGCCGTAATGCCATGAGGTTGAATAAAATAACCTTTGTGCAATTAAGAAGTTTATAAATTGAAGATATCCAGCCATATAAATATGTCTTTGTTCATTGCTGCTCAACTCTGCTGTTTTCTTCATCTCTTCACAGCCATCCTGTTTGAAGGGGTGGGTTGTGCAGGTGAGTTTCTGGTTCCTTGTGGCTTCCTGCTGTTGTGTTCCTGATCTCACGCTGTGAATGCTGTCTGCCAGACACTGGACACTGCTGCAGGCAGACTCTTGGGCTGCCCTTGAAGAAGGCAAACTTCCCAGTCCCTAACCAGTAAGTGAGAACATCTGGGAATGATATTTTTTGTTACTTCTCAGAAGTTCAGTTTAGAGACAGAAGTGCATTGTCTTTTTCCCTCTTTCTCTCACAAGAGTTGGCGGGAATTAGTTTGAGTTACCTAAATGCTTACAATAATGTCCTTAATCTAGAGTTCAGTGAAAAGATTTGGAGATCAGTCAATGATTTTTAGCATGGCAGCTTAAAGTCTGGTTGAAAATACGAGGATGGTGAGTTCTTTACTCTTCTTGCTCCCTCAAACCTAGGGATATTTCCCTGCTGCCAAAGGGTGGATGTGTTCTGTTCTCGAACAATAAAAAGCAGATGATTTTCCTTCTTAAAATACCCAAAGGGGATTGCTAACACAGATCCTCTTCCCTGTGTGCCCATCCTAATGTGCACAGCCAAATCCCATCCCTTCTAGCAGCAAGGAAAGGTAAATCCCTGGCATTGAAGGCACCCAGATTAACCCACTGCAGGATTAGGATGCTTGAGCTGTTGTTAGAAGATTAGTATATTTGGTTGTCAACGCTTGCTGAACTTGGCCTGAAAATGATTTCCAACGAGGTCACTGACTCTTGGGTGCTGGTTTGCCCAGCACATTGGGAAAGCCTGGAGTTAAAGCAAGTGGCTACAAGGATTAAACTGGAGCACTGAGTGTGCAGAATATCTTTGGGATTTAAACTCGTCATTGCTGCTGATGGGGACAAAAGGCTCTGGCAGACTGATCAGAATTGCTGAGCTCCTGCCTTGCTGGGGAGGTGTTTCTGGGGCTTTGCTTTCTGGATTTTCCTGCTGATAACAGTGTGTGCCATTAAGTGGGTGAGCAGCCCACAGATGAACTTGTCTCTGTTCCTGCACAGTGCAAAATGAGTTTATTTTGAGGACAGAGCCTCCACAGGGGTGCCTCTAGGTAGAAAGCAATTGGCTTCCACTTTCTGTTCTGGGACTCAAACTGTCTGTGCTCATAATGTTTTATTTCAGCTACTAGTAGGAGGGTTCATGTTGAGGGTTTTTTTAAAATACAGGATCTTCCTCTTGTCAGCAGGTTATTAATACCAGCACAAAGTCTGCTCATGCTAGCTCATCACCTTGTAAATGCTTACATGGCTTTCCAGGGCCTGGGGAATGACAGTGGAGCTGTGGTCCCAGTGCAACCAGTCCTGCTCTGGTATGTGAGCTGGTGTCAGAGGTGCCCTGATCCTGGTGGAGCATGTTATGGTGCTGCGAGAAGCGTGCACGGGGAGGGATGGGCACGGTAGAGCTCTCCTTCTTGAAAAGCAGCTTTTTTCCTATTTGCCTTCTTCTTCTGTTAAAGCAAATGAGGGCTCTAGAGAGTCTAAAGATAGACCCTTTAATAATTTTAGGTAATACAGGAGGAGCCTGTGTTTTCCTCTGTTCATCAGTAGAAAACTGCCCTGATGGTAAAATAACTGTTAGTTGGAAACTGTTTTTTCTCTATCATGATCCAGTTGAATACAAACTTAGATTTGATTCAAAGCAACTGGTCTTGAAAAGTACTGATCACTGTCTGTGTCATGGAATTGGTTCCAGTGATTTCCTTCAGCGGCATATCTGGATTTCAAGACATATCCTCTTGTAAACATGGATTGTATCGTGCTTCTCTTTGTGCATACAAACATTAGGAGCCATTTCATGTCTGAATTTAATATAACTGCATTTGCCACTCCTCTGACAATACAATTTTATTTCCTCAACAGGCCAGCAAAGAGATTCAAACCCATGTCGAAGAAATAAGCCTAAAAGTTCTTTCAGAGAAGATGCACTATAGAAAGGTAGAGCCTTTTCATAAAAGCTTCCTTTGAGTTCAACTCTGGTATCTTAAAACTATAGCTGTCCTGAGCATTCCCACTTCTGGGAATGCTGTACAGCCTAGTGAAGCAAGAGCTGTTCAATTTTAATAACTTTATAAGCACTCAGTACATTGCTCTGTACTTCACAAACATACTTGAGGGGATTTTTGTAGATCTGCATGATAAAATAATTTTGAATATATTATCTAAGACCTGTGTTGTGATTTATTCTGAAAAAAAAACCCTCTGAAACCCAGAATGTGGGCTTTAAGTTTCTGCCTGGATTACTGAGTGTGGCCAGAGGAGAAGGCCACCACTGTGGTGGCGTTGTTTCCAGTTGTCTCACTGTGACAAGAGATGCATTATGGAATAACAAGCAAGAACATGGGACAGCAAAGTGTGTGTGGGGGTGGGGGTGTGTTTTGGTTCTTCCACTTGTCCAGTATTTCCTGCATGCAGAACTTTCCCTAGGTTTAGATCAGCAGGGGCCTGACTGGCCAGCTGTGCCTACCAGGCTCGTGTATGATAAAGTGGCCTGTATTCAGTGAAGAATTTCAGGCCAGCCATTTGTTGGATGAAAATGTGGTGTCTGACATCATGCTGAGGTCATTTGAACTATCTGATGAGTTAAAACATATATATGCCTATACACACTAGACATGTATAAGAGGGCCGTAAATGAGACATAGTCCAGTGTGGGAAAAGGTGCATTGTAGATTTTAATCTACTAGGAGGAGAGGCCATACAGTGTTTGTAAGGGTTCTGCTTGTATTTCAGCCCATGCTTGCTGCAACAAGTGCTTATGAACTTGTGGCTTGAAGGCAGTTTCTAGGACATGGGCAGAGTCACTGTGCACATATCTGGGGGATTCACAAAGTGCAAGAAAGGAGAGAAAAATGCCAATGCCACCATGCTGCGAGCTCAGGCCTTTGTCTTCTTGAAGGAACATGTTATGCACAAGCAACTCAAGCAGCTCTTGGTTTTGATCCATGTGTAGAGCACAACATGTTGTCTGGCTAATAAGAAATAATCATACTTAAACCACTGGTTTCCACATCAGAATACCTCCGATGGGTGGACCTCAGGATGCCTGAAAAGGGTGGACCTCACACCTACACTGATAAATAAACAGCAACAGTGCTGGCTGGATGCCCTGCACTTCCCACAGCTGGGAAATTCATGTTCGTATAGGCTTTCCACCGCTATCTCAATGGCCAAGGAAGCTCCAGCTGGGTTAATTCCTAGTCCCATGATGTTGTTTCCAATGGTGAGGATAGGTGCTAGTTAATTCACTGCCTTTATATTTGACATGGAGCAGTTCCCAGCCAGACTGTCTGCTTGGTAAGCACTGTGGCTGCACAAGGTAAATAATGTTTTGATGCTGAAGAATATTTTAAATTGGCTATGAAAGTTTAAATTTCAGAGGAAACAAGCAGAAATTTAAAATGAAAGGAGTGGATGTGGTGAGACTGTGGTTCTGTAGCAGACAGATGCAGGCAGAGACTGATCAGCTTGCATGGCTTGCACTGCTTCTGTGGGATGGGCTTGCACTGGGCGACAGGAGCCTTTTCTACATCAAAGGACAAAAATTTACTCGTGAACCAATCTTCATCTGGGGCTATAGGAAGATCTATCGCTGCTCACAGAATCAAGACTATGGATCTATGTTGTTTGTGGTTAGACTGGATTTTAGAGGTCTTTTTCAACCTAAACTTTTTTGTGGTTCTGTGTATTACATCTGTGTGTTCATCCCTGGAAATGTTTTAAGGCCAGGCTGGATGGGGCTTGAGTAACATGGGCTAGCAGAAGGTGTCCCTGCCCACAGCAGGGGGGGTTGTTGGAGCCACATGCTCTTTCAGCTCCCTTCCAACTCAAAACATTTTTTATCTCCGTCTTCCCCAACCCCCAAATCCATGCTGTTTCTCCAGCACCCTCTGCCAGCATCTCCCACTCAGGAGTGCTGAGATTTTGAGATGCAATACTTTGCATTAAGTGCTCAGTTTCCCTCCTCCTGGCAGGGATGGGGAAGGATGAAGCAGGCAAGAGCCCAGAGCATGCACTCATTAACTTCTGTCTGCCAACAAGTTGGGAGCATGCAATGTTATACGAAATGTCTGGCTGTTATAAAAGGCTTTGGTTAAGTAATCACAGTTCTCTTGCATAAGTGCTTGTTTTTGGGAGGCTTTAGCCAATTGGAGGGTGCAGCAGCGCACAGACAGAAAGCATGTCTAACTGCTATGAATTTTAATTTTTCTTTTAATAATACGTGATTATTAATCTGCTGAGAGTTATATGAAATCTCTTTAGATAAGGCTAGGCAGCGGAGACTCCCCAGCGCTGCTTGTAGCTGAACCACAGCTGTAAAACGCTGCCAAAAAGCCTGTGTGGATCCCTGTGAGTAATATTTCTGATTCTTCTAATGGGTGTTTGTGACTGGAGACTGCAGGCAGGAAATGTTGCAGACATTTATTGCAAGCAGTAAGTTAGAGGGAGGCAGGAGGTGAGAGACAGTAGTGAAACTATTGACCTGTTTAATAAGGCTTTCCTCCTAGACTTCTGTAAGCAAACAGGGGTTTCTCTGACGCTGTGCAATCAAGGTTCTTCCAAATATGCTAATGAAACAGAAATGTGATGCCGAAGTCAACTACAGGACTATTGGGAGGACAGACATTTGGCCTGACAGGGAGATCACAGGACCATCTAGTCCCATGTACTGGTTTGGAGCAGCCAAACGTTCTACTCTTATATTCTTTCCTTGATCATTGACAAGTGTACAGTGGTGTTTTTCTGCTACATTTTCATGGCTTTCAGAAATCTGCATGTCAGTTATTTCCTGCACCAGAAACGATATCGCTAATAGTACAAGTGGATTTTTCTTTCCAGAATTTGCTAATCCAGTGTATCTGTTGAAGACAACATGTTGTTCTGCGATTTGACTGACATAAATCTAGTTAGGATTTCATATCTCGCATTCTTCCATATAGGATTTTAATTTTTATTTTTTAAAAGGGTGTTTTTTCTGTTAAAATAGAACTGAAATGGGAAAAGCATGTATGGATTCGCAGAAAACAATTTCCCTTCCCCCTCCTTTGTGACGTGTCTGGATGCAGTGCATTCCATGAACAAAGCCTGGAACTATAAAACAATCCACTGAAGTGGGAACTGGAGTTTATTGTTCAAGACTGAGCAATGTGAAACAACTCAGTTGTTACTCCTGCCAACCCTGGAAAGCATTGAAGTGCCACTGTACAGAGAAAGCAGCTCAAGTGCTGAGCTGTGAGGAGAAATAAAGCTGTTGCCTATAGTTGAGTGCATGTGTGCTTACTCTTAGAGGTGGCACTGAACTTTTCTGGGGTAGAATAAATGCTGGACGAATGGAAATCACTTGGGAAAGCTCAAATCGCTACTTAGTAACCTTGAAAAATTGTATAGTGTGGATTTTATAGTCTATGAAGTTCTTGAGACATGCTAAAGCATTTAAAGCTTATTTGTAGCCAATAGATGAGGAGGTAATACCACCATGAAAGGAAGTTAATTTGTCAGAGTTATAGGATTAGAAAGGTAAATGTGAGAAGTTACGTTGAACTAAAAGGCACTTGGCTGCAAAGAGAAGACTTCAACATTTTGATATTTGCTTCTATTTCCTAGAGTGGGCAAAACTTATAAGCCTGTTTGCTTCAGTAAAACTGCAGCGGTGATGCCAGATAAGCTAATTTTGTGGGCTAATTATTTAGGCCTTTGTGAAAACCTCAGCAAACCTAAGCTATGGCTCTTGCACCGTGCCAGTAAGGGATGGAGGGTGGCAGAGCAGGCAGCTCTCCCAAAGCTTCCCATTTCCATTCTGCAACCTCACAAGGTCTCTTCAAATGGAGATGCTCCTAGCCCATGCAAGGCCTCTTTAGTTCTAATGAAAACTCCACAAATAAAAATTGGCAGTTAAAATTTGTGAATTTACAACATTATTTCAGAAAGAGTCTCTGGGATGTGGAACAAATCCAGGCATCCTTTAGCATAAGCCAACAATATCTCTAATGTGTTTCAGAGTAAGATGGATGCTCTACATAAGTTGAAGATTTTGGTGATGCTTCTGTCTCTGGCTACTTTCACGGTCATGGTGATAATGAATGCTGGAAATGCCACTGGGACTTTCAAAGGTAATGCAAGCAAATTTTCTTCATTCAGAGGTGGGTTTCATGCTTTATACCATGTAATGATACAAGGTGGCTTAGACGGGATAGATCTGTTTGCTACCTCATCAACTCTCCAAATATACCTTGTTCTGTGAAATGGGGAGGTAGCTGGTGCATCCTCCAGGTGTTACAGCCAGATGCCTGAACCCTATCCAGTCCAAGTAAATGTCCCCACTGAACCTGGGTCCAGTGGTGGTTGACAGGCATTCTTTGCATACCCTTTTATCCCTGGTGGAAAATGTTCAGGCTGCTGCTGTGGGTTTGTAGGTGACAGTGGTGCTGCGTTTGAACATTACCCAGCTGAATCTGCCAGGAACTGCCATCGTGCTTTCCTCTGGATTTCATACTCAGCTGTCTTTTCTGGTTCTGTGTAAGAGGGAAGGTGCTCGGTGTTCCCAGTAAGGGACAATGATCCCATAATGGGTGTCTAAACCAGCTGCAGCACATGGTTGGTCTGCACCAAGGGTGTGCTCTCATCATCCTTGAACCCGCTGGGGCAAGGAGGAAGATGGAAGGTTGAGGAAAATCAGCAGTCTTTCCCCATCCTCTGGATGTAATAACACTTTTGCCTGCAACAACATTCACCACTGCAGGTCTGTTCAGGACAACCCCTGGAAACATCTCAGCCAAGTACAGCACTGATTTCACACCAGCTGGTTGGACTTTCCTCATCTGGAATGTCATCTACACCTGGCAGCTTGCCTGGCTTCTCTACGCCTTGTCCGGGATCTGTCGAAGGTATTTTCCCTATTTACTGTTTACAGTATAAATGAGAAGGGACAGTGACTCTTCCCTTTTGGAGTAACTCAGTCTCTTACCCCCCTTTCAGGGGTTTCTAGTAGGAGCAAACCCATTGCCATTTATCCTGACTTGACATGTTCAAGCTCTGCAGCTGGAGCATCTCTTATGTCCAGCATCCAAAGCTGGGAAGCAGTTTGGAGGTGTACATGAACTGCTCTAACGTGTGGACAGGTATCAAAGTGTGTAAACTCCTCTGTGAGGCCTCATTTCCAGCAATTCGGGGGATCTGACAGATTTACCCAGTACCTGCACTTACCCACTGCTAGAGGCTGAGAATCCACAGGGGCAAAATTAATGGATTATGGAGCTAATGCCTTGAGTTTACTTTCTGTTAGAGATCAAACAACCAGCACTGGGGAGTCTCTTGGTTTGTTGAACTGGAGTTGAAACTTTTCCTGGGGCTATGAGATCAATAACTGTCTGATAGGGAAAGCCACAGGTATTTCGGTATTGTATCAGAGAAGGACAGACAGGAGAAATAGTCTGATTTAAGCTGAAATGTTTAACTCGAATGTAAAATCCCTCATAATATAAGGAAAATGAGGCCAGAAAGGTTTGTCTGGTCAATGCAGGAATTGTTTTCCTTTCTTCATGGCCACTTTTTCCTGGCAGGAATGAACTTGGATATGTCTTCATAAAGCCAGACTTGCTGCCAATACCTTTTTATGTGGCGTGGTGTCTGAATAATGGCCTCAATGTTGGATGGCTCTTTCTGTGGGACCGAGAGTAAGTTGTCTTTTGTTACAAATACTTTCTAACATGCTTGATGGGATCGCCCCAGTACTTTTTTTCTCTATGTTTTTTTTTTCTCTATGTGTGAACACTTAATCACACCTGTAAAACTCTATGCCAGCCTTTGACAAAATGTTGTTTCATAAAAATTTGGGGGTTTTGCATTATGTTGTCATCTTGCCCGTGAGACAGATTGGTCATTGAAGTCTAAGATCTCCTCAAAGCTGCTGTTCTTCTACATTTTTACCTCCACAGGTTAAGACAGGAGCCATGCCTCTCTTCATTAATGCAGTTAAGCTCCTTGCCTTGGATTGTTTCAATAATGATGGTCACATTAAGGTCTTATGAGAGCACCACTCTCAAGAGGTGAAGAAATTACTTGCAGTCAGGAAAACAACTTCATGATTAACAGAGTAAAGCAGCAACAGCAATGTGTCAAAATGAGGGCTATGTGTAGTGATTACCTTTATTAAAGGCTGATCGACTTAAAGCCAGTAAAGGCCAAACACTAAAGCTACAAATTAGGGCATTGTGACACCACTGAAAAATGTGATGTCTATTGTGTGTGTACATGTTCTTCGTCCTAGGTACCTCCTTCCAGCCCTGGTGTTCCTGGCAGTCCTCTCTCTTACCACATGTGCCTCCCTCTTTGTTTCCCACCGAGCCTTGAGCATCCATTCCTCATGGTTTGTGAAGGGTCACAAAGCTGAGCTCTGGCTCATCCGCATTCTGGTAGGTGGCTTTTGAGAAGCTGTGCTGTGGGTAAATGGTAAAAAACCCCAACCTCTGTGCAGTGATGGAGGTATCAGGGTGAAAGATTCAGTGGCAGAACATAGCTAAGGAAAGATTTCTGCCCTGCACAGAAAAGTTCCTACCAACCCTTCTGGAAATGCATCTACATCTCTTGGCACAAACTGGGAGTGGGCTCTGTTCTTTTTATTGCACTTCCTGAAAGACCAGTATAACACACTGCTGGGCTGGGTCTCTGGAGCCCCTCAGGACTCCAAGGCTTCACCTCTTCTCTGTGTTGAGGGACCTTTCCTGCAGCTAGGTCCAGAAAGGCTGGCTTAACTGCCCCAGGGCCTACAGGTCACCAAGGACAAACAGAGATTACCTGTGTGTCACTCTTGTCATCTTGCTGTGCTGTGTGGCAGGTCCAGAACGGGCTGGCACTGTATGTGACATGGACCAGCATCGCCACGCTGCTGAACTTTGCCGTCGTGCTGATCTACAAGTGGAACGTGCCCGATGAGAAAGCAACCACTGCTTCCCTGAGCATTCTGGCTCTCGGCCTGGTGATATGGTAAGCGACCCCACGGGTCCCCCACCGAGCCTCAAAAATGCCTTCCACCTTTCACCAGTGGTGACCATCTGTTCCAATTCAGTCATCACTTGTCCCTCTCCCAACGCAGAGTACAAAGGCCTCTGTTATAATTCATGGCAGATGAACCAGGCAGAGCTTTTCTTTCCTGACCTCAGCGATGCCAATAAGCACATGTTGTGGGCCAGGAACATGTTTTTGTGACTTGCATGAGCCCAGCCTGCTTTAGGTTTACAGGTAAAGGTGTGATACAGAAACTATATGAAACATGGCTTTATTTTTCCCTAAACTTACCATAAATAAATTATTTATGAATTTTTTGAATATTAGTAAATGAAAAATTTTGGACTCTTGTCCACATTGGCCCACAAAACCCCCTATTATCTGCCAAATTCCTTTCTTAGGGAATGGAAATGAAATACAGATAAAATTCTTACTTTGGTCCCTCTTTTTCTTCACAGGTTTTATCTAGAAAACTACTTTCTTGACAAGTATGTCCGCTATAACCTCACAGTCTACCCAGTGGTCATAGCAGCTCTGACTGGCAGCGTGTGCAGGAATGGCTCATTTTCATCCCCACTGACCAACGACGTTTTTATAGGTGAATCTTTCTAATTCCTGTAAAAGAAGGCCAGTAAACACTTCACATCCTTCCTCCGAGTTGAGGGCAGAGAAACTTGCCACTTGAAAAGCATTATTTGTTAAAAGCAGAACTAGGGACATACTTGAAGGTATTCATTTTGCTAAGGAAAGAGTAGAGCAGAAATCATTGCCCATGAGCCTCAGGGCTGAATTCAAACCTTGTGTTGTCTCAAGTTCACTTCCAAGTGCAATATATTTGTCCCACAATCCTCCATCACCCACTTGGCTCCTCCAGCAGCTCCATCTGATGTAGGGCAGGCCAAAGGAGAAGCAGGGCTGGGATGAAGTCTGTGGACATCCATTTGTATTGTTAGGCATATAGGAGCAGTGCATAAGCTTCTGACCCACGGAGGGCTTCACAGGGCAAACTCCTGCACATGCTCCTCTCCTGTGCAGAGCTCAGGCTAGCCTTAACAAGTTTTCCTGGGATTATCTGGTTGCTGCCAGCCACTGTAGCAGAGTTGAGTGTAGTCATCCATGGTAAAAGGGCTTAAGCTGTCCAAATTCTGTACAATCACAGTCTGGCAGAAGCTGTACCATTATGAGCAGTTTTATGCTCGCATGAAAGGGACTGAGCTGTGTGAACTCTGAATCCTGCTGTAGCAGTTTGAGATGCCTATTCCCACCACGGGGTCAGCAGAAGGCAGCATGTTCCCACCCTTCAGCCATCCCACTGCCACATACCAGTGGCTAAAACTAAATTCTGGACTGGCACCACCACTGGAGCCACCCCAGTACAGATCCCTTTGCTGTAAGAGCAGCTGGAGCCTGGTCATGTCTGAAAGCACCCAGCAGGACTTGGCAAAGCTTGTCTACCACAGCCGTGGGGGCACTGGAGGCTCATCTCCTGATGGTTGTAGCCACCAGGAATGTGGAGGTGTGCGTGGTCTCTGGCAGTAGGTACATTTCTACCAGCAAAACTTCATTCTTAGTGGTTCAGCTTGTTTGGCTGGTAGGACAAGAATGTGCTTTTCCCAAACTAGTACATGTTTCTTTATATAGTTCAACTATTCTTGGAGTATTTTGTTAATGTAATGTATTTTAATTCCTGTGTCCAGGAAGCCTCCCCCTTTTTAGACATGCCTTGACCTGGAAGCATTGGGCGAGTTTGGCTGTATAGCAGTAAAACCCTGAGAGATACAGCTCTGGGGGTAATGGATCCTATACAGGCAGTTGTTTGTGGGTTTTTTTCTCTGTGCCTGAATACCCCCTGTTCTGGGAGCTGGGGTATGACAAGAGGCACTATCTTTCTTTTATGCTCTAACATGCTTCTGGTTTTTTTCCCCAGTTGTTCTGCTGGCACTGACATGCTTGATCTTTGCTGTTCGGCTGGGACTAGTCACATGGAGACACTGGAAGAGGCCACTGGAAGCATCAGGAACCTCAGGTCCATCAGGCACACTGGCCTGAGACCTCTGGCACATTGTGGCAGATACTTGAAAGGGAGAAAATAGAATTGGGCATCTGCTGGTACTTCCTTCATGTATCAATTGCCTTGTGCTCTTCTCTCCTATTCTCCATTCCAAACGCAGATGTCTTGTGTCTGCAAACATACCTTGCTCCCACATTCTCTCAGATCAGCTACTCCCAACCCTGTCTTGAATTCCTTTGATTTTGCCCTGGAAAAGTTCAGGAAGAAGTCCTGAGCAGCCCTGTGCACCTTTGTGATTCCTGGGCTGTGGCTCTCCTCTCCTGCCAGTGCAAGGAGGGCTGCCAACAGGCACTCAGCAGGCTTCCACACACAGTTGTTCTTGTTCTCTCCTTGGTAACTCACTTTCCTCGAAGTGCAGATCCCAGTGAACTGTCCCTGGGATTCCAAGGGAGCAGTGGGAGGTCTGTCATTCCCTTGGCCATCGGTGCTGAGCATCCTCAAGCCCTGGTGCTGTCAGCAGGTCTCCTGCAGACAGCCACTGCTCCTTTTCCCGCTTCTCTTCTGCGTGACAGGAGCAGATACTACAGCTTGATATCTACCTTTGCAGTGTCAGCTCTGATGTTTGATATTCAAGGAGGCAGGAGGAGTGACTGAAGATTTTTGACACAAATGTGTTGCTTTTCCCTGAGCTGTGCACAGTTTGGGCTGGCTGGATGTCTCTTGCTGGGGTATGGTTTGTGGCTACTCTAGAAGGAGGTTAGATGTACAGATGAGCTGGTACCTGATCTGGGGTGAAG
This sequence comes from Dryoscopus gambensis, assembly GCA_013389985.1. NCBI lineage: Eukaryota > Metazoa > Chordata > Aves > Passeriformes > Malaconotidae > Dryoscopus > Dryoscopus gambensis. The sequence goes on along the minus strand of WEIT01003337.1, from coordinate 48,897 downwards.
CCTGATGCTTAAAAGGAACCATGTTTTTAAAAAAAAAGAGGAAAAAATGAACCGGTAGAGCAAGTTCATCCTGGATCAGTGCTTTCTCATGTGGCTTCACCACTTCTGAGTTGGGATTAGGAGGCCTAAAACTGGATTGACTGAATTTTTGGACCACTGCCTCTCCTTCCTGTGCCTAATCGAGTGTTGATGGTGCCTCACAGGTGTCTGGAAAGTCTTTCTACAGGGCAGGTGCTTTCAGATGTTGAGCATCTTGCAGTACTATTAACAAAGCTAAACTCTAAAATAACATGTGCTGCTGTTTACATTTAGCAACAACCAAAAGCAGTGTAATGCAATTCCTCTCATCATTCTGGTGTGGGTTTTTTTTAAATTTTCAAATAAATCAGCTAATTCTACCACTCTGCCACTAACTGTAAATCATCTAAACCAACTGTCCTGGCTCCCACCTCGCTTGTGCCCAGAGTTCCGGAGTGACTCTGGTCCCTTGTTGGTGTCTCATGGATATAGCTGCTTCCACTGATCATTAGCCTTAGAGGTGAAGAGTTGGAGGATGTAAATTGCTGGGTATGATTTTAACTCCTTTGTCCAGCATGCTGTTCATTAAGTTTCTATTTTATGAGCTCCATCTCCCAAAAGCCCAGCTAATAAATTCCCAGCAGCCTCTCTGTAAGCTGCCTTCTTTAATACAGTGGTATTAAATCCACTGGCGTGGGGATTAAGGGGTCCAGGCAAGGTGAGAAGCTGCTGTAAGGTTGTGCAGCAGTTAATGCACAGGAAGGTTTTGCATCCTCCCTAGCAAGAGCATTGCAAACAGCTCCTGGACTGGAGCAGCCACACTGCTTTTCCACAGGACATTAAAAAACACCTTCAGGAGGATTCTTGGTGTCTGTACCTCATGTCTGTGCTGGCCAAATGACCAGAAACTATACTACAGAATGCAATTAATTATCTGGGGACAGTTGACAGGGCTTCTGCAGGGGGAAGTCACATCTCACAAAACTCTTTGAGTTCTCTGAAATGCTCAAAAAACTCAGGCAAGGATGAATTGTCTCATATTGCCACTGGCACAAAAACTGTCATGAAAGTCAAAGCCCTCCCACTGGTGATTAAGCCTGGGAAGCAGAGCGGATGTTTCTCCAGGAGCAGAGGTTGCTGGTGCCATGTGTCCTGGGCTGGATAAGGTGGTCACCAAAAATTAAGGGATTGCTTCATGATGGACACTTTCTTAGGATGCTAAAGGAGAAGGCAGACTGGGGAATTGCAAAAAGCTGTTACGGAACTGAAAGAGGACGGAAGTCATGGCAGGGATGTACCAAAGGATGCTGTGCTTCACCTTGCAAGTGACACCCTCTTACCTGGCCCCTGCCACTTGGGCACAAGAGCTTGGGGCATTGGCAGCCATTCTCACCCAGACATTTCCACATCTGGCAGCGGCAGAGGTAAACCCTATATCAGGAATGGCTGGAAAGGAATAGAACTTAGAACACCCTCCTGCCTCTCTAAAGCTACTATGCACATACATCTTGAGGCCCTTGTGCAGCTCTGGTCCTTGCACTCCCAGGAGATTATTAAGGGTTTGGGAAGAGCAGTGGCATCGGGGAGTGGGAGGCCTCACTGCCCATCCATGCTCCCCAGGGCTGAGGAGCAGCTCAGGAGAGGAGGAGTGTGAGCCCCTTCCCCATGGGCACCTTGATGTGGTGGTACAGGGCTGGGTGCTGCTCTTCCCCCTGCTCTCACCACTCCAAAACCAGCTGCGAGGAGAGGCTCAAAGGCCCTTTTCTGAGGAGGTGCTGCAGCAGCACCCATTTAATCTTTGCAGACCTCCCTGTGAGAAAGCCCTGATGACTGCCCTAAAATGATAATGCTGAGTAGCTCAGACTCAGCCCTCATTTGGCCACCCATGAATAATTTCTTGGTCCCCAAAACCCTCTCCAAGCCCTGTTTTCTCATAGCTGGTGCAGGCAGAGGTTCCCACAGCTGTTCCAGCACACAAGGCTCCAGCCAGCTTTGGGAAAAATGGCTTTTCTTGCATCTGCAGCAGGAACAGGAGCCTAAAAATAGCCCACCTGCCCCTTTTTCTTTCAGTGGGAAGAGGGGAAAGCAGATGAAAAATAAGTGTGACCCTTCCTCTTCCAGACTTGAGGATAAAGATAGCTTCAAGACTATTTTAAAAGGCTTTTTTTTCCCCTGAAATGCCTTATTTTCACTTGTCTTTCCAAAACCACTAGTACACGATTTTGCCCACAAAAGATTTTTCTTTTGGCAGAGCTGTATTTCAAAAAGCTGGAAGCCTGCCAACCTTTTAGCAAAAAATAATCAGTCCAGCCTTTGCTTCCATGAGTGATTATGGGATTTGGGTGAATTTTACAGGATTTAAAATTTCTTGGAAAGCTGGTGGCCTTAAGAACCCAAGGCCTGAAAAATCAGTTAAGTTTGTGAAAAGGTGGTTCTGAAAAGGTTCATGTGCCTCGTAGCCCAGCCTGGGATGTGACCCAAGTCCCCTGGACCCACGGGACTGCAAGATGGATGGGGCTGCTCCTCATTCTCTTCCCATCCTCTGAAGAGATTCCTGCTGTGGCTACATGGGGAAATAGGGAAAAGCAGGGTGATCTGTAAAACACCACTGGGAAGAGGACTTCAGTTCTATGTCCAGGGATGCGTGAGGGTGGTCCTCATCCAGTCTGGGGCCAGCTCCTGCTTAGGTAGCCTCCATCTGAGGATGACCCATCACAATTTTGACCCATTATCTCAACTTTTCGATAGGGGTGTATTGGCTGCGCTGGATATTTCTGAGGCTGCTAGACTGTTGTTTTCAATTAAAGTTTCTGTGAAAATTCAATGCAAAAGAATGTTGTATGGGAGAAGCTGTGGGGCAAGGGAAATACACATTCAAACTGAGAAAGCAAATGTGTTAATTCAAAAGGAATTTTTTTTAAAAAATGAGGTTATAAGACCCTGGGTCAGGCTCTCATTAAAGCCCACACAGTTTCCAGAGAAAACCACGCTTCGTTTCTTGTCTTAGGACTCAGCTGGCTCCTCTTCAGCCATGGTGAGAACTGATGGGAGGCTGGGGCAGCTTCCCTTTGACACTTCCCACCAGAGCAGCTTGCTCTGGGCAGTGCTCCCCGGACCTCATCCTGCCCACAACCCCAGAGCACTGCAGCCCCTCGTGATGCTCTTGGTTACAGAGCTCAGGCAGAGTCCAGGCAGGAGCCTCTCCTGCTGGGCTCCCAAGAAACAGAGCACTCAGGCAGAGGAGATGTGTTACAGCCTAATTTGTTCTTGGCTTAATGCTACCCTCAGGACTAATTACTTTATATTAAAGCATCTGTGAAAAGGAGTAATAAATAAATAAAGCTGAGCCTGCTGGAGAGAAGAGATGTTACTCCACAATGCAAAGCACCAAAACAGAAAGCAGCATTGCTTTTCATCTGCAGCTGAGACCCAGTTTGCAGACCCATCTCCTGGCTGCAGCCAGGGGCAAGGGGCACAGTGGGATACAGGGACTGTAGCTGAGATATGGGCACTAGTGGCACCAGCCACAAGGGCCACCACCACCACCAGCAGGACAGCATGGAAACAGGAAAACACTTCTCATGATATCTTGTCAGAGGAGCGCCGGCCCCGGTGAGGAAACACAAAGAAGGCTGGCTCGAAACATGGCACCCCAAGCACCCCAAGCCCAGCCCTTGCTGGCTGTGCCTCCATTTCCTTATCTGTTATGCAGAGATGAACAAGACAAACCTCTCTGTGGAGTACTGTGAAGAACTCCAGATAAAAGCGTGGAATACATATGAGGCTGATTAAAGACAGCAGCGCCCTTTTCTATGCATGCAGTCTAAACATGCTGGGCCATCCCGGGCTCTTTGAAAACTGTTAGATGTTTTCCAGCTAAATATTTATTTTATCTGCCGGGACAGCCCCGTGTTGGGAGATCAGCTCACTCCCTCCGTCAAAGGCACCTCAGCCAAGAGTTACGGGCTGGGGCAGGACTCATGCATGGGCTGAACATGTGGGAAAAAATGCTGGAGCAGCCCCAGAGCCTGACCCTGCTCCCGGCAGAGATGGGACAACGCTCAGAACATGCATTGGCTGTGTGATAGCACCATGGGCATTCCCTGCTGGAAAATTTGACTCAAAGCCTTTGAATAGCCACACAAGGATGTTGTGTTTTCTCCCTCCTCTTTGGGAAGAAAGGGTCATGAAGGCCTTTGCTCAAGAAGCTGGTAAAATGTGATGTTTAATCAATCGAGAAGGGATGTTGCCTGCTCAGGATGGGACTGATTAGGGAGTGCTGCAAGTGACAGTGACATTAGCTGGTAACTTGGTTTGTCTCAATATTGTTCTAGTAAAAACACGAGCTTAAAAAAAATGGGCATTACTGGAAAGTATTTAGCTTAAGTAAGTGGCCCATGACATATTTTTATCCAAGGGAGAAAAAAAAATGTGTTTGTGCCTGTGGTTGCTGTTGCTTCCCCTGATGGCAATGCATATTTTGCCACCTATTTCACAGGAACAGAATAGAGGAATATTTTGCTCTGAAATGGTCTCAGGGCTGAGAGAAGAGCACAGGGATGGAGCAAAGACATCTGAGAGCTGTGTCGGACCAGCTTGGGAGCCAGAGTCTGGGTTTCCTTGTCCTAATGCTTCACCTTAAGCCCGTTAAAAATAGCACGGAAAAAACACCTGCATGCCGTTGTTGTTTTGGGCTGTGGCCCCAGCCAGCCTCCTGGGAGACCAACTGCATTTCCCCTTGTTTAGGGGGTGCCTTTCCCCCTGCAAATAGGTTTCTGCCCAATCCTACTCCCCTTGCCATGAGAAGGTTCCCTGCAGGAGTGGCAATGTACTCAGTAAGAAAAGTCTCATCAGACAGAAGCTCATCACAAACACATTTAGAGAAGACCAGAAATCATGTGGAGACACCCACTGCCTGCCTGATGCCAACAGCAAGGGCAGAGTCATGGCTTAGGGCTGCACGTGCCCTCCATGACTGCTGGAGCAGGTGGAGGTGTTCCATGAGGCATTTTTGTCTGCTGGCTCCTTGATACCCAGGACAGGCCCTACATGCCAGTCATGCCAGGCACATGCCTGCCCTGATGCACCAAACCACTCTTTGGATGCTTCTGACATCTCCTTGGGACAACACCGCCCAATCTGCTTTGGGACTCTGTATTTATGTACCTCTGTAGGTTATCACTCCATCAGGAACACTGTCTCTCTGACCTGGAGCTCTGCGCTCACCTAACCAAAAGCTGACGGGAAATGACTGGCATACTGTCCATATAAACACTAGCCAGAGGAACATATCCTACTCAAAACAGTAGGAAGAAAAGCTGCTAGTGTGGTTTAATAGGATGGATGGAAAACCAGGAAAAACACTGTTGTGGTTCCTCAGACAAGAACATCTCGTTCAGCCAAATGCAAAGGTGTTCCTTGAGGACACTCCTGCAGAGACAAGGAGACGGGATGATGGCAGCGATGTTGGTGCCTGGCTGGGAAAAGGTAAAGGAAGCATTTGAGAATTATCACAGCTTTACCACAAAACATATGCAGGCAGGGTAGGAATGAGGTCAGGACTTCTGCAGCATCTGATCCTTTTCCCTTTTCTTCCAGCACTGGCACCACGTGGAGGAGAGGAATGTGATGCTCCTGCCCATATTCCAGGCTGACGGCAGGGAAGATCTCTGCTGCCCTTTGGGAAATTTGGTCTCACAGCTGCTACCAGACTGAGGTGTGCCCAGTGCTGGAGCTGCTCCAGCCTACAGTGGCAGTGGGGACACTGATGTCAGGCAGCAGCTGCTGCCTGACCCTGCAGCAAATCCAAACCCTGCAGAGCCAGCCATGGCTGCTTATGGGTTTCTTTGCTCTCTGCAGCAAGTTTTTGAGTGCACTATCAGTTGCATGTTATCAGCTTGGACAGGGAGAAGCTGAAGCAAAGCAAAACGCCATCCCAAAGATGCCCACAATACTGCCCTTTGTGCTGCTGAGCTGTCCTGGTGACCTCGCTCAGATGCTGTGTCCATGTCCCTGTGTGGGATGGCAGTCCTGCTCACCACCCCGTTTTCTGCCTGAAAACCTGTCCTTTGGGCTTCCTCCGAGATGTGGATGTGTTACAAATGTGTGCTTCTTGAGCAGTCAGGAACTGCAGCCCGGCCCTGGGGTGTGTGCCCAAAGCACCACCCCACAAAGCCTGCGCTAAAACCCAGCCAAGTTTTAATCTGCTCTCTGGATACTGAGGGCAACCTGCACGTAGGCATCCGCTCACAGGTGCAGAGAGCTTGCTGCAGTCAGCTGAGATGATTTCAACTGGCATGAGGGTGCAGTGAGATGGGTTTTTTCCAATATTAATGAACCCTTGTATGTTTCATTCTGTTAAATAAGAGGAAGTGAGCAGCACGAGGTGTCCTGGGGCTGGCTTGCACCAGCCCTCATGCTATGTGAAACTCAAGCTCTTGAGAGGTGAACTTTATTCCTACCAAAAAGCTCCAGTGTTAAGTTTAAAAATGCTTTGTTCCCACCCACTTGGGGATTGTGGAAGTTGCTGGATGGGCCAGCAACACCTTCAGGAGCTCAGCCGGGCCAGTGAGGCTATCCAGTGCCTGAGGGCAGGAAAACAACTCACAGCAAGACTGGGACCTGCGGCTGGCATAAAGAGAGTCCACACCAGGAAGGCCCTAGAGCATCTCTAGGACGAGACCCACTTGTGGGGTTTCTCATGATGTTGCCTTTGAGGTGTCAATCAGAAAAGCCCATGGGGAAAAAGGAGATCCCTTTTCTTGCCCTCTTCTACTGATGCTGTCCAGATGCAGAAGTGGTTGAGCCTCTCAGAAGATGCAAGGCTTGGCATAAAGGGTTGGGCTTCCTCACTGGCCCCAGCAGCCTCCTAAAGGCTGTTTCCTCATTACTCATCTCCTCACAGCCCTCTATAAACGTCTTGATCTTCAAACATTTCTCAAAAGGCAAATATACTTGGTGTCAGACAGGACTGGAGCAGCTGCCAGCATGCTGCCTTCCACAGCATTGGGATGGAGATGGTCAGAGAAATGACTCTGACTCAGCTGGTGAAATGAGAATCTTTTTTTTCTTTCCCCTCTTCTGACAGAAAGGCAGCTCTTTTCCTCAGCCATGATGGGATCTCCTGTCTTCCAACACTGATTGATCACAAATCAAAGCAGTGCTGGGTCTTCACCTTCTGGAACAGCACCTGCTGTGAGCAGCATCTCCAGCAGACATTTTCCATGCTCTGCACCAGATCCCAGGATCTCCTCTGGGCTGAACCTGGTGGCTGGGCAAAGCTGAGTGACATCACAGCCCGAAATTCTGACTGTTGTTCCCAAGCTTTGTTTGTTTCTCCTCCTGTTTATTTCTCCTCCTGCATTTTTTTAAGAGGCCTGGACAGTGTCAAGTCTTTAAGGGAGTGCATGGAGAATGTGGCCAACCCAGGAAATAGTGGGGACCTGTTGCTTCAGAAGAAACATCTCCCTGAATCCCTGTGAAAATAATCCAATTCCCCTGTGGGCAGCAGTGATCTGGCTTGAGATGTCTTTAAGGTGGGCCTGATTATTTTGTTCCACTGAAATGATTCTAACGAAGTCTGGGAGGGTGGCAGTGCCCGCAGTGCCACATCTGAGAAGAGGCCTGGCTTCTGATTCCTGCAAAGCCAATCTCTTTGCTCAAGCTTCCCAACCAGGGTGTGTAGAGCAATAAGGATCCTCTTGAAAGCTCTTGACAGCTTGTCAAAGGAGAGGCTGTGAGTGCTGAAGGCATCCATGACACAGAAAACAAGCCTCTCTGGGGGTTTTGTCCTGCAAAACTGGTTTTCAGGAAAGGCTTGTTGCTGGGCAATGTTTTCTGTCTTCACCACGGGGGGTTGAACAGGCTTCAAAAAGAGCAACAAATGCAAAATCCCATTGGTTGACTCATGGGTCAGAGGCTTCAAGATGAGACCCCCACACACACTTTGCAAAGAAAACACAGGAGATAATCAGGCAAGAAAACCTTGAAAATCCTTTTCCCAGCCAAAGCAGCCCATCTCTGTCCCTGGGTAGCTCTCTTGCACGGTTAGAAAGCCTCTCCACTTCCATGCTGTACATAAACACATGCCATATTCCCCATGAGAGGGTGATAAACACACTTTTAACTCTAAGTGTGTTTATCTATTGGCTGACAAGCTCTGCTTAAGAGCTTCATCTGCTGAGTCCTAAAGAGGCATCCTCCCTCCCCATGCCAGGAGGGTGCTGGAGTGTGTCTGGTGCTCCATAGGGGCAGACCTGTCACTCAGCCCACCCAGAGCTTCAGCTCTCTGCAGCTCCACAAGCTCTGGCTGCATTTTATTTGATAGGACGACCTGCCTGAGCCCATGGGAGGGCAGGGCTGGCTGGGGCTGGCACTCGGATTTGAAGGAGTGAAGGAGGAGGCATAAGCACCGTGGTCTCTTGCTGTGCCCACAGGTGCTGAAGTTCCCAGGACGCTTTTGGAATGGTTTGCTCACAAAACGTGTGCCCACATGGTTGGAGAGGGGGAAAGGGTCCTTCTTCAGCTCAGTCCTGGTCAGGGAAAGTTTGGACATCCTCTGCCAGGACGTGAATCCTCTGTGAGGGCAAATCAGGGCAAACAAGGACCTTCCAGGCAGGGGGCAAATGATCGTGCCTTTTGCTCCGTCTGCTCAGCATCCTCTTCCTCGACGCATTTCCCACTGCATTTCAACACAGCCTGGGGTTCTTCAAACCTCACTGCCACTGCCCATTCTGCTTTGCCGCTATGGAGAACATCCTCCGAGTAGGAAAATATCCGTTCTCCTCCCACCTTAGGCTGCAGCTGGAAATGCAGCACAAGAGAAACGGGCTCTGACTGTACGAGGGATTTCTTGGGAGGGCATAGAGCACCATCTAGTGAAGGCTAGCGAGGGGACCATCAGCCAACCTGGGGACACCGGACTGGGGCCAGCTGCCTCCTGGAATCATAGAATCACAGGATTGTTTGTGTTGGAAAAGACCTGTGAGAACATCGAGTCCAACCATTAACCCGGCACTGCGAAGCCCACCACTAAACCATGTCCCTAAGCGCCACATCAACACATTTTTTGAGCACTTCCAGGGATAGTGATTCTACCACATCCCTGGGCAGCCTGTTCCAGTGCCTGACCACCCTTTCACTGGGGAATATTAAGTTAGTAAGACATGACTTGCCCTTCAAGAGCCCTTTATGGCTTTAACTGTAGGTGCTTGCACCCTTTGGTAGGCACTGAGCAGGATCCTGCTCGTCTTCTCCCAGGGTTTGAGCAGAGAATATCTGTCTCACCAGCAGAAAAAGTGGAAATTAGAAGGGAGTGCAGCTTCTTGTGGTGCTTCTTTTTCCAGCTTTCTGCTGTCCCTTCTGGAAGGAACAGGGCAGCTGGGACTTGTATGCAGACAAAAACCAAAAGTCTGGCTCATAGCTGAGCACAGCTGAGCTGGGCATTGCTGCCATACCTCAGCAGAGCCCCTTGTCAAAGGGCTGGGGAGAATTTCAGGCCATGGAGGTTTGCACCTCAAATTGTTTTGTTCTAGGAAACCTTAAAAGCATCCAAACCCTCTTTCCTGGTGCTCTTTTTGTTTGTGACCTGTCTCAGTCTGTGCCTTTGGCCTGAGAGGTGGAGAGCCGAGACCCCCTCGCAAAGGCTGTGAGATGCTGCCCACCTGCCTGCCTGCCCCTGCAGCTGCTCTAAGTAAAACATCAAGGATGAGTTGAGTTAACATGGCTTTGTTTTTTTAATGGATGTGTTTGAAGTACCTCATTGCTTTGGGCAGTCTGGGCTCTAATTAAGTTACTCGCAAGGAAACTTAAAGCTTTACAATCACCCTTTATGACAAAATATCTCAGAGTGCTGTCAAGCAGGTTTATTAGGAAGTGAAAATTCCTTTTGGTGCCAGAGCAGTCGCAGATGTCCAAGGACAAGTCTGTGATGGCAAATCCCTGCCAACCCCCCAGCCATGAGCAGCCTGTCCTGTGATGAGCTGCCCCATGGGTTGCTGGCTGGGTCTTCTTCCAAGGCTGCTCCTTCACGGCAGCACCACTCTGGTGAGGAGTTCATCCTGGTGTCTGTAACTGGGATCTTCCTGGTGGGACGTGGCAGCCCCTGCTCCGAGCTCTGTTGCCTGTCTATCCCTTCCTTGCCCAGAGGTGAGGACCAGTTGCCCTTATGCAACTCCTGGTTGTAGTCCTGCTCTCACCTCAGGATATGGGTCCTTGGCCCTGAATCATTCCAACTCCTCAACAGCATCTCCAAGGCTGGACTCAGCTCTGCCTGCACGGACAGCGCGAAGCCCCTTCCAGTGCCCCCCTCCCCAAATCCTGCTTGGCTGAAATAATCCATGTAAGCACTTCCTTGCAAACCTACCGAGTGGCTGCCCCTGCCACGCCCCTTGGCAGAGCTGAAGGTGCTCATGCTGGCTCAGGGCAATTTGGGGATGCTCTTAAGGCCACCCCGTGCAAATCAGGACTCCAAGGGAAGGAAGGGCCGAGCCCTGGAGTCCCTTCCGTCCCCTTCCCAAGGCCATGGTGTGACCATTTGCTGGCTGTGCAAAACCCTCTAGAGGGAGCCCCGAGCCCAGGCAACCCCAGGCGAGGTCCCACCAGGTCACGAAGATGCTCTGTGCGTGGTCAGATGGAGGTTTCGTGAGGGTTTTGTTGGTCGTTGGGGTTTTTCTTCTTACGGCTCCACACTGCTTTAATGACGTCATCGGCCGCAGCTGTGGACTCGATTTTCCTCTCCAAACATTCCTGCATGTTCCCATCTCCTCAAGTGTCTCCTCACCCACCTCCAGCATCTGTCCCCCTCAGACCTCACTGAAGAGGGCTGAAATCACCCGTGGGAAACCTCCTCCCGTGATGCCTCCAAGGGCACTGCACTGACGGGGCTGGCACCTCACTGCCCTGGCCCCAAAAGCCAGCTCTGGTGGGGAGCATTTTGGGGCAGCAGCATTTACTGGCACTTACAGCTCTTCACACAGCAGTGCCCTGGGCCATGGCTGGCTGCTGGGGAGTCCCCAGGCGCTCCTGTGCAAGGAGCACGACTTTGTTTCCTTACAGAAAGGGCCCTGCGGGTCTCAGCGGTGGCTCCATTCCCAGCCCATGCTGACAGCCAGCCCAGGGCGGGCAGGAATGAACTTCCCACGGCGAGTTGCTGGGAAATGGCAAGGACAGGCCTTTTGTCCTTGCCTGGCAGGCTGAGCGTGGTGCATGGAAGGGGACACTCTGAACACTGCACTTCCAACTAGAGCCTGCCCCGGACTTGCTCACTCAGTCCAGCAGTGGGTCATCGTGGACCCCTTCAGCCTCTCTGCAGGAGAGGCAGATCCCACCCAGGTGTTCAGCCAAGAGCAAGTCTGAGTAGTTTCTAGCAGAAGTCTCTAAGCCTTCCCCTAATTAGCATGCTTGAGACAGAGCTCACAGTTGTGCCTGCTACTTTTTGCATGGGTTTCCCCTTTTAGCAGGTGGGCACAAACAGGATGTCCTGCAGGAGATGCTTGATCAGGTGGTATTTCAAGGATTTGTGTGTGCATGTGTATAATAAAGACATTAGCACAGGCAGCTTCTTCCATTAGTCTCAAAGTGTGTTCTGTGGTCTGATTGCACATGGAACAGCAAAAGTCACCTGAGTTCCAAAGGCAGCTGAGTCTGTCCCGCTGTCGACTTTCCCAAGGGAGTATTCCACCTCTTCTGCCACCCATCTGTCCTCCTTCTGTCACTCTGGACCTCTGGGTCATGCATGCCCAGCAGATTCCTAGGCCATCCGAGCAGCCACTAGGTGAATTGGGAACAGCAATGGAAGCTGCACAGTGCCATTGGAACAGCTGCCCTTACCAGCTGGGTTCTGCCCCTGGTAGCTTCCAGCAAGCTTTGCAATGGCTCTCTTCCCCATCCTCATGATTCCCTCCTCCTCCTCAGCTACTTGCAACATCAGAGCCCTGAAGTGTCCATTCCTCCATTCTCAGAAGATCTGCTTTAGCAGTTAGTGACGGATTTATGCCATGATAGGACAAACACTGCTGCCGTAGGAATAAGTCTCATGGATATTAACCATATTGGGATCAAGGCCCTGCTGGTTTGCCTTCTCCAGCCTGGCTGGATCTTCCTTCCTTTCCTGCCCGTTCCTTTATTCATTTACAAGTCCTGTGAAGTCCCAAGTGACATCTGATTTCCATCCAGTTGGAGAGCAAACTTACATTTTTCTCACGGTCTCTGTGCTCTTGTGCTTTGGGTCTTTGCCAGGCACTTCACATCTTTAACTTGCCGGGTTTTTTTGTTGTTTTTTTTTTTTCTGTCAGACCACATTGCTCGGGTCCTCCCTCCCTCTTTCCTCCCAGCCTTTAAAGGAAGCAAAATAAAAACGGTCAACAAGAAGAGCCAGGCTCCTTCCAGGACTCACCAGGAATGGACCCGCTCCCCTCCCTCCATGCCAAGTGGCCCAGAGAGGTTTTCCTTCAGTCCCAGCAATAGCAGCTGCTCAACTTTCTACTCCAGAATTGAGAAATGTAGCAGCCAGTGCTGACAAAAGGGGCTGCTCTCCCTCTCCCTCCCATTTTGCTCAGGGCTCTGTTGTCACTTGGGCACAAGTCGCTGCCCCCTCAGTCACTTGCCAGTGCCAGATACCCTGCATATAACTTCTGTTTCCCAAAATTCTGGGTAACTGCTCTCATTTCGGGGGGCCAAGTGGATGTTCCTCTCCCCAGAGGTGGTGGTGTTCTGCTGCTCACCCACTTCCAGCCATCACAGGAATGCAGAGGGAATAATGCAACAAGTACCCTCAAACTGACTTCCTTTCCCACTGCCCCATGGCCTTTTTGCGTTCTGCTCTGCTGGTGGCATGGTGGGAAAGAGACAGGAGCACATCCTGGTTTTCCCCTCCCCAAATCTCTTTCTTCCCAGGAATTCTTCCCTTTTACACCCATCTGGCCAGCCATGGATACAGGGATGATGCAGAGATGCTGACCCAGGCACCAAACTCCAGTATGGTAGAAACTCCTGCTGGTAGCAAAGCCTTGGAGCTGGCTGAAGGCAGCAGGGATCAAGGCAGGTTTCCCTAAAATATCCCAAAACCCACCAACCACAAGAGCACTCACCACTCCCATTAGCTGCTGGCGATCAAAGGCACCACAGCTATGCTGGGATTGGGGCTTTTCTCATGATCCACACTGAAATGGAGTGCCATGGTGGCTTTTCTTCTGCCTGGAGGCAACCTTGGAGCTGAGTGAATCCGAATTTACGGTGAAAATATCTTTCTGGATCAGATTTTTTTCTGGGCTGTTGGGGCTGTGCACTCCCTTCTCACATACAGGCAAGTGTGCGGCAATCTGTTCTTGTGCCAAGACTTATTTTGATCCCAGTGAACTTTGCTCCTTCTTGATTTCCTCCGCATGAAGCAAAGTCGCTCAGGTCAAAATGTCTCCCTGTTTTACGCAGAGGAAGTCTTATGGCAACATACGTATACAGCCTTGCCATGCAGACTCAACTGTTTTTGCTGGGAAAAATCATTGATATTTAAATTACATCATGTTTTGAATCAGAAGTGGGAGCTTTGCGTAAGCAGCTGAGCCTGCCCTCAAGTTTTTAAGGGCATGAGGAATCTCACCAGTCAGTGATAACTGAAGGCAAAGGCTGCTCATCCTTTTAGGTTGGGTGTTCTCTGCACCTGCTCATGGAGATGCCTATTTGAAGCCAGCTAATTGCAGAAATGTCTATCATATTGCAAAACAGCAAAAGATGCACTTGATTTTTCTTTCAGACTGGACTAATTGGTTTCTGCATCCCAGAAGGTGACAGGAATCTGCTGAGACAGCAATAAGTGCATTTTTTATGAAATTGGAAAGCATTATTTTCTCTCTTTCCTGGTTGAACTCTTATATGTACTGGATATATGACTTTACCTCTCCTCCTTACCCCAAGCTGTCCCCCCCATGCCTGGGACAGGTTTGTGGGGCGCCACCAGGGCACCCTTGCCCCAGCCTCTGTCTTGGTCAGTCTTTCCACCACATTAAATAGGCTGCTCTCAACATTTTCCTTGACTTTAGGCAAAATTGCAAAGGCAGCAGTTTTCACCCCATTCCTAAGTCTCATAGCCCAGCACCTCCTGAGGCAGACGGGACTCCCATGCAAGCCTTTTAGGAGAGGTTAGGCTTGAACGTGATGGTCAAAGAAGAGTTTAGGACTCTTAAGCCTGACTCATTTCTTTTCCCTCCCCCTCGTGAATCAGTTTAACTTCTTTTTGCTGTGGTGCCCGAAGCTGCTGTGGGCTGAGCTTGGTGCAGAGAGCCGGGCACGCAAGCACTTGCCCTGGAACTGGGGCGACCTTGGTGCCTCTCAGGGTGGCTGCCTCCACAACACCTCAGGCCACACCAGCGGTGCTATTTGGTGTCATCTAGTTTTCACACACCACCGAGAGACTCTTCTGGCTGTGTCCTGTGGAGACTGGAGGCAGAGGCAGGATGGGTTATGCCAGAGGAGTGTTGCTTCCCACATGGGCAGGTCGGTGCAAGGTGCTGGTGCAGCCTTGAGGTGCCACAGCACCACGGCTTATCAAAGTCTCTGCTCAATTACTGGGATGCTGCAGGGAGAGGAGCCTGCCTCTTCACCTCTTTTGCCTGTTATCCTCCTTTTGTGACCCTCTATGGAGTCTAGACAGGGCTGGGACCCACACAGAGAGCTTCCCCTCATTTTCAGCTGCCTGGATGAAAGTTGGGAGTGCTCCATGACTCACCCTGCTCCCTTGCACGAGGAGGAAACTTTCCTTTTTTGCTTCCCTCTGTGATATCTTCATGTAAAATGAGTCCTGCTGGAATGCACCAAATCCCTCTTTCAGGGGATTTCCTGTCTGGGGCATCCTGCAAGCTCCCTTCTTCCTTCCCCACCCCGGTTGCATCTGCACCACATCTCTGCTCCATAGGGGCACCTGGAGGCCATGCTGTGGTTCCAGTGCGGCTGGAGTTTGGTTTGCATCTGAAACAGAAATCAGTAGTAGGAGCAACAATGGAAAAGGAGATTAAGAAAAAGGAGAAGAACAACAACAACAATGAGAAGGAGAAGAACACAAGAGAAGGACCTGGAGTGACACAGTGAAGGAGCGTGGCATGCTTGGGTGACATTTTGTTTCAGCCCCTCTCTGTTTATACTCCATCATTTTTATTATTGATCTTGGAAAGAAAACAGAGGAGAAGTGTGAATCTGAATTTGAGATGCTTTACAGCAGTGACCTGTTCAGTGTACCTGAAAGCCTGGTTTTCATCAGCTCTCTCATGTGGATTCTCTGATGTCTGATATGGGATGGGGTAACCCACAGCCAGAGCCATTACTAGGGTTATTTTTTAATTTTATAACCACTCACCATTCTCTGTGAAAAAACTATGAAGCTTTAATGACAGTCGTGGAGGGTTCTACCCTCTGCAGGGTCTTGCTGAAATTAGGCAAGGAGTGTCCCAACTCAATGGAGACAGCAGGACCGTGCCAGAGGGTATATGCCAGTGATAAATCTTAAAAGTGACACAGTCCCTCCTCGGAAAAGTGGAATAAAAGAGTCCAAAACTGTGGGGTTTGGGGGCAGAAGTGGTTTCAGCAGCATGCTAATCCCTGATATTCATTACAACTTTAAATCAGTGCTTTAAAAATAGGTCCTGTGATGATGAAACACGCTGTCAGGAAATGTCACTCACCGTGTGACATGGCAGATGGAGATTTATATGGTAACACCTAATGATTTTAATGGGTTCTGCCTAAAATGGGACTTGGTGCTAAAAATCAAACTGTACAAGGTTACAGTGAGTGCCAGGCTACCGCTGGCAGAGCCTTGCAAACAGAGGAAATTCTGTGGCGAGCACTTGGCGACAGCACTGAGACGTTGCAGCAGTAAAACCTTAAAGCACATCCCCGAAATGCAGGGTGGGACTATGCATGAAAGACTTCAGGGCTGTCGTGGGCAGGATGAGCCCAGGGCACCCTGAGGGTCTGGCATGGGGACACGTATGGCTCCCATTCCTCGAGTGATGTTGCAAAGAAAGGATTAAGAGAAGACTTATTTTGATTGCAGAAAAGCCACTAGCAACTGAAAATAAACAGGCAAGACATCGGCTCCCACTGAGCTTTGAATAAAATGCAGGATTTGAAAAGAATAGTTGTTTGTTTCAAGCACAGCTTCAAGGAAGGCAGAAAAACCTTTGATCTCCTGAGCCCCTCTGCAGTGCAGCTTTCAGTTGTAGATGTGTGTCTTGTTGGGTGCAGATCCTAATACAGTTATTATCTTACATGCTTGATGCAAAAAAAAAAGGTTGCTGGTCACGGCTTTGGTGCAAGACATCTGGGTGCCAGAGAGCTTGGGAGGTGATGGAGGCAATGGTCCAGCAGCACCAAGGAAGTTTTCCTTTGAGGGATGTTGCTTCAGCCCAACCTACCCACTCTGCTGTTCCCAATGCCTTGGCAAGCTGGACCCTCCAATGAAAGGGAGCCCTGAGAGCCCCAAGGACTGATTTTCAGAGGAGGGACAATAGGGATGGAACTTCTTTTCAAAAAAGGCCCTTTTGGTTCAAATCGATGCCACCGAGCAATGGAATGATTTTGAGCTCAGTTTTCTCTCCCTCCTTCTGACTTTGATTTCAAAGCCTTTGTTTTTTCCTTTAAACAGACATAAGTTGCTTTAAAGGCAGAGCAGTGTTTCCCTGCTTGGCTAATTAAAGCCCTAAAATTTGTGTTCATGCAATGGGCTTGTCTGGTCCTCAGTGAGCACAGAGATAACTCTGTTGTAGCACTTTGATCATGCCTGGACACGACTGCACCTGCTCCCACTGCCCTGGCACCACTCCAGGCACAGAGAGAAGGTACCCAGGGAGGGAGGAACCTCTGGCGCATAAAAGAGATCCCACCTTGGTTAAAGGGTCGGTTGGTTGGTGGTGACCAGCCCTGGGTGAACAAAAGGGAGCTGGGGGACGGCTCTGCTTTGGTGGATGGAGGAACAGATGATCCCAGCTGGAATGCCATCAGTCCAAGGCTGCACCATCCCTATTCCCCTTCACTTCCTACCATGCCATCTGTGCATGATTCCTGCAATTTCTACTCTCAGACATGCCTCCTATGTCTAAATGTGATTTTTGGGGGTGACACCCTTGAGAAAAGGGTTCAGTGTGTGTAGAAATGCCATCTGTACCTATATGCTGAGAGCACTCAGCTTTTTACCCAGCAGGGTAGGAGACTTAAGCAGGTCTGTCTTAGCTGAAGGGATAATTCCTTTGGCCACAAAGAAGGTGAGCTGTGCATGCCTGAGGGGTCAGGGAATCTGTGGGACCTCAGGCACAGCTCATAACCATAGGTAGGAGGAGGTGACGTGGATGTAGTGGGAACAAGGAAGAGGGAGGGCGGCAGTGACAAGTTTTAGGGACCTGGGTGGTTGATGCTGTGGGTGGAGTGAACATGGGCCTGCGTTTGGGCTGATGTCATGAACACCAACCTTCAGACAGCCATCAGCAGGGTTAGAGCAGGGCACCAGGGCCTTTTGGACATGGGGCTTTACTGAGTAAAGGAGGAACATGTAGAGGAAGGAGGAGAGTAAAAAAAATTTTTTCATGAAAAGAAATGAATGAGGATAAATTAAATGTGACCTGAAGAAGTCACCAGAAACATTGTCTGAGAGAGGTTTTGGGGGTGGAGGGAAGAGGCAGAGAACCCATCACTGCTAAAGGCAGCTCTCTGGAGGAGATGGCAGCACTGGGGGAAGCAAGACTTGAGCTTAAACCTGCACAAAATCACATTGCACCAAGACTTACCCTGACTGACTGTGCTGAAGAAGCACAGGCAGTAGGAAAGAAGGAGTAGGAAAACACTCCTCCTTGCGCCTGCAACATTGCCCCAGTTTCCTGCCCCCAGTGGTTAATCCATGAGGCTCTGGTGGGTAATTCATTCACCAGCCCTCAAGGCTTCTCCCCTGCCTGAGCTCACCTCAGTGGCAGCAAGCAGAGCACAGCTCCACATCACGTCCTCCAGCTTTTCCTGCTCCAACCCAATCCGGTTTGCACTGATGCAAGAAAAGAGTTGCACCGAGTTGCTCAGAAACAGGCCCCTCCGGTTATTTCCAGCTTCTCCAAAACTGTTTGAAACCCTACACCAAGACCTCCCAGTGCTGCTTTTTCCCTGTGCTCCTATTCTTTTGTCCTTGCCTCCACCTCGCTGGCGGAGGTTTCTCCAGCACCCAGCCAAATGCCCAGAGCTGCTGGGAGGAGGCAGCAGCCACCGCAGCCCCCAGTTCCCACCCAGCACCTTCTCAGCCAGGCTGCAGCATGGAAAGTCAAACCCTGTAGCAGCAGGGGCAGCAGGGAGGCAGCAGCAGCTGCCGTACGTCCAAGAAAAATGAGCAAATTCTCTGCTGAAATGGAGAATTTGTTAGCCCTGCTTGAATGCTTCATGTCAGCTATAGTAATAATATATTATTAGTATTTGTTATTATTAAGTCCAAGGATGATGCCACTTCACCATTGCCTCACTACCTGTCACTTCACAGCATCTTGGTGGTGCAGGCACCTCTAATCCCTCCCCTGCAGACCACCTCTGCCACAGCT
This sequence comes from Dryoscopus gambensis, assembly GCA_013389985.1. NCBI lineage: Eukaryota > Metazoa > Chordata > Aves > Passeriformes > Malaconotidae > Dryoscopus > Dryoscopus gambensis. The sequence continues at coordinate 30,319 of WEIT01003337.1, read as the reverse complement.
GATGGATCTGGGAGCAGGTTTTGGGCTGCCTAAGCTAAGAGCTGGCAGTGCCATGAGCACGGCTTGCTGGGCATGACTTGCTGCTGAGGAGGACCAGCTGCTGCCTCCAGGGCCCCCATGGGGCGACGTGTGTGTGTTTGGGCTGGGGTTTAAGATGCTCCAGTGACTGCAGCATCAGCAAGGCATCCAGAAGAAAGCTTCACCACTGGCTTTGGGTTTGCCTCTGGATGCCTTTCACCTCCCATCCTGCCAGTGGGTCTGGAAACTCAGCTGAAGAAGCTGTAGTTGCCCACCAGTGCTTGTGACTCAGTGCTTGGCAAATTTGAGCACTGGCCAAGCAGTGTCTGGGGACCTGCTCATGTCTTGAGGAGTCCCAGAACCTCCGAGTGGGGAAATCTGTGTAATCTCACATACCAAGGGGTCTCCTTCCTTCACTAAAGAGTAGAAAAACACTAATAAAAAGCTTATGTCTGATGTAGGTATAAATTGTACAGATGCTTTGTGCTCCCTCTTTCTCAAGCCCCTTTGTTCTGGAGGTTAAGAAATACTGTATTTTTTATCTTCTTTACTGTCTTCTCCTCCTCCTTCTTGGCCTCCAGCCTCACACCAGTAGCCTGCTCTAATAAATAATGTAACATCTGTCCGAGCAGTTGTTTGTGGTCTGATCTTATCTGATGGATCGTGTCAGCGGAAGGGCTGAGCCAAACCTGCTCTACTCTTTTCCACGTAGGAGATCTATTCCAGCGTCCTCTGGGAGAGGTGCTCTGTTCAGGTATTGATCCTGTATCAGAGCTACCAGCAGGCTGAAGCAGCATCTTCACACTCTGTGCACAAGCACCTTGGCTCAGCACGTGGAGAAAGCCTACATGGCTTAAGGGAATAAAACCTCAGGGATTTAAGTATAGGCCTAAGGTTTTACAAGTGCCTGACTGTGTTTCTGAGCTGGGGCCTGAGGGAATGGTGTTATTGTATTACCCAGCCTTTATGGGATTGCCATGATCTGGTGGGAGCAGCCAGGCAACCGTGGAGATTTCCTGGGGCACTGGGCACATGGCCCGTTTGAATTCCCTTCAGTATTACTTGGGTTGGGTTGGTCTGTCAGGACAAAGAAAGCACAAGGAAACCTGCACTGGAGACGCTTTCATAGCCAAAACTGCATTGCACAAGTCAAAATCTTGCCTTATTTCCCAATGTTCCCTCAATGGTCTGGGGGAAAGGAACTCGCACCTGCATCAGAGCAACAAAAAGCATCTCTTCTGGGCTGTGTATGAGGAGATGCAAAGCTGACCCTGTGGCAAACGTGTATTTTCATATAGGTGGGACTCCTTAAACAGGCATCTTTACGTAGGTGCTGGACCCCACTGAGTGCTGAGACCCTTTCTGCTCCCAGCCAAAAGGACACTGGGGTCAGGACATAGGATTCAGTCCTAAATTTCAGAAACACTTTCTACAAATAAATCTTTCTCACCCTGCAAAAGCAGCAAAGCAGTGTACCATGTGCACATGGGCTCATACCCCCTGAGGGAGAGGAAAAAGCCATCTGGCATCAGTGGGCTGGAGGATCAGGAAAAACCCCATACTGAGCAGGCCCTTCTTGCACAGGACTCCCCAAAACCTCCTTACTCCTCCTCCTGTCACTCGTGCCACACAGGCACAGCAGCCTTCTTTTGAATACTAAATAGCTTATACTTGGATAATTTCCATAATAAAACAATTTTGGAAAAAAACCCCAAATTATCAAAATAAAAATGTTTTTAAGCAGTTGAAACATTAAAAAATATTTCTAAATAGCTTTGCTTTTGGAATTATCTTTGCTTTTAAAAATTACTTCAGTCCTAATTGAAAATGAGGAAGAAGCTGATTTTCAGGAGTTAAATGACTTGGAAACAGAGTGAAATATCTTTGCTTCGAGTTATCAGGCACCCAACTGCCTGAGCTGAAACAAAAAAAATGGAGGGGGAAAGAATTGCATCCTAAAAACCAAACCAAGCCTGAGACAGGGATTGTGGGTTCTTTTCCTGCAGCACCAGAGGAAGAGGAGGAAGAAGAGGCTTTGAGCACTCTGAGAGGTTTTCTGCAGCCGGGGAGTTTTCACCCAGCCACAGGTGGCTGCTTTCCTGTGCGATAAACTCCAGTGGCTGCAAACCCAACTCAGCTCCAATTGCCTTTTAAGTGTTTTATCTGCTGTCCTGACATGCATCTTTTATCGCCAGAGCTCTTGTGAAACTGTTTTGAAGCCTGTCCTGCTGAGCAGATCCCCAGCTGAGTGGTTCAGCGGTTGTGGAGAGGGGGAACACGTGCTCATGAGCCCTCCTAAATCCATAAGGAATGGCAGCCTTTCCTCTGGAAATGCTCCTTTGCAATGGTTTCAGTCTTCAGCAAAGGCGGGAGGAATGGGAGAGTTGCACATGTGGACGTCTCACGGCAGGACAGATCTATTTAAGGTCTGTTAAGATCTAAGAGCAAGAACAAAGTTCATCTTGATCCCGTCTCTCCCTAAAGGAAAGGATGAAAATCAATCACTCCCCATCCATGGTGAAATGATGGATAGTGTCTGTGATAACTTTTCTTGTGAAAGTCATTTGAAACATCTCTCCTTCTATTGAAGCTGAGATCAGCCCAATAGCTTGAGCTTTGAGTACAGTTCTCGACCAGCAGTGAGGCCCTCTCAGGACCCACCAGCCTGCACAGGGACCATCTTCCTGGGGCTGCAGACAATTTTTTAAGTCTCATCTATTATTACATGGCTCTTCAATCCTCCCTCAAAGGACAAGTTTGCCTCAGAGTACTCAAGTTTTCCTCCTCCCACCTGGTGAATTATTTTGGCATTCCCAGCCCTATTCCCTTCTAGAGTTTGGTGGCCGCTGAGTAAGAAGCCACCATCACTGCTTTGCAAGTCCTTTCATGCTCTTTACACGTATCAGGCTTTCTTGTGCATGCAGTATTACTGGGCCTGCCTGGTCTCCAGGTACTTGTGTGTATTATTGTGTATGAAGATGTCTCCTTACTCAGAGAAGAGAGTGCAGCAAGAAATACCTGTTCTGGCAACCTTTGAGTCCTTCCTACAGAACTGTTTGAAGACATGCCACACGAAGCAGCACCAGACTCTTCTTCTGGTCCTTGATGGCTTCGTCAAGCAGGAAATAATTCAGAAGCATATGAAAATGGTTCCTGAAACTTCAGTGCACACTTGAAGCATGTGAATTTTCCTACTGAATACTTTCCTCAGCCACCTCCTCTTGAAATGCCAGCTAATCCTGTCTTCAGGCAAAGCAGCCCCCTCCCACTGCCTTTTGCAATCGGAAGCAGATCTCTGCTTGCCCTCAGACTTCCCTCTATTACCGTAATTCCTTCTCTCCCCACCAAAGCTGTTTCTTTAAGTACAATGAGAAAAGCTCTTTGGTTTTGGCTCACCCATCCCCCAATGGTCAGTTTTCCCCAAGTACCCATTCCCAGGTAGCCAGAGACTGCTCCGTGCAGGGCATGGTGGCCGGAGGCAAGGGATGTGTTGTGTCCTGTCATGGTGCACCAGGTGGTCCTCAAGGCTTGTGTGAGGCTGCTCAGTGACCTCCCTCAGTGGTGTCATGGGGCTTTCAGAAACTGCCCAAAGAAACACGTGGGTTTGGGGACAAGGTGCTAGTGGCATCAGGCAGGAGCACAGCTGGATACTCTGCCTGCAGGTTACATGTGGAGATGAAGACAGGCAGCCTGTTGAGCAATTCTCGTATGGAGGAATTCATCCCTGGGCATTCCCACGGAGTAACCCTGCCATGAGGTGTCGTTATGTACATGGTGTATTTTTGGCTTCTGTAAACCATTTTCAGAGCCATAGAAGATATCATTCTGGGATGCTCTGAGCTGAAGTCTACTTCTCCATGGTGATAATTTCACATTCCTACTGTGCTCGGTGATCCTGGCTTTGAAATTATTCCAGTTTTCAGACAGAGGCTCCCTGTGTTTCTGTCTGTGAGGAGTGGGTTGAGAGTGTCCTGAGGTACAAATTTGGAAGCTGTGTAATGTGCCCAACCATGATGCCAACTGAATGCTGCCCCTTGAATAAGGTGTTAGCTCACACTCAGCACAGTGGGATGAAGGTACCAGTGTTGTGCTGCACTGTTCACTGAGAACAGTGTGTTGAGCACCTCACACAGTTCATGAGAAGATGCAGACCAAGCCTCGCGGAGGTTCCGCTCTGCAGGCCCAGCTTTGCTTGGCATCAGCAGCTACCTGCCATAATTGGGCTCGCTTGTCCTGCTGCAAGGACACCAGCCTTTTGCTAACAGACCAAGTCTCTAGGACCCTCAAACCCTCTCAGCCAGGCAGATCTGCACCAGAGACATCTCTGGGTAAGCAAGACACCTCTTGCTCACCTTTGAAGCCCAGTGAGCACCAGGCGTCTCAACCCCAACACTTCTGCTCTTGGAGAGCTGACAGTGCGGCAGCCACCAAAGATCAGTGTCCCCATGTCACACTGACAGAGGCTCACATGTCAAACCCCTTAGAGCATGTGCTGGCTGTGGTGCAGGCCAGAGGACCGGCTCCAGAAAGAAGCTGTGTGTGAGTGGTGCAACTTGGATGGTTCCAGCTCCTGTCCCCTTCCAGCTTCTTGGAGCTGCTTTAGCACCACCCCTGGACATCCATGTTGTGACTCTGCAAGCATCTGCAATGACAGCTGCCAAGCAAGTTGCTAACTAATATGACTAAAGGAATCCACAGCTGGCCCTGGGATTGCCAATTCTCTGCCTTTGACTGGAAACAGGTAGTGTTTTTCACCAGTGTCACGTGCCCATGGAAAATATCACCCACAATCGGATACTTCAATCCCTTCTTGTCCGTCCCTCACCAGCCTGTGAGGACATCAGGAGCTCTGGGACTCAGAAGAGGCTGATGAAGCCTCAGGAGCATGACCTAAGGCCCGGGCTGTGGGATGCTGGGGCTGTGCTTGCAGATGCAGGACTGTGGGGAGGGGGAAGGAGAAGCGGAACAGCCCAGAGTCAGAGCTCACCCAGTGTTGATGTGGTGGCTGTGCCAGGCTGTGCCATGCAGCCCCTGCTCAGCTGTGTGCCAATGGAGAGGTCTCCTGCCCCCGTGCAAGACCATCCTATTCACTTATGCATGAGCATCCAGGGAGCCTGTGCTTTTGCATCTGAAGCAATTTGCACCTGAGTGCTCAATTCACTTACACATGAAGAGCTGAACAACTTAAACGTGAGCATAAAGAGTCATCAACAAGTATTCTATGCAGAAGGGAGGACCTTGGTGGGCAACCATCACTTCCTAGCACTGAGCTGGAGAGCTGGAGCAGGAAAAATGAAGTTGGTGACTTGGGAGAGCAGAGCTATGGGGACACAGATGGAAAACATGTTGCATTTCAATTGCCCTAATATTTTTTTCTTGCAGGCACAAGGCCCGACATTAGTAATAGGTGCAAGGACTGGGGTTTGCAATGGTTATTTGTTCAGACTGCTGTGGCCTTCCTGGGTAAGTGTTTTGCAGGTATGAGTGTTTGCAATAAGTATTACATCCAGGTTTTTACAACATTAATTCCTCCATCCAGGTCCTCGAGGGCATTTCACCCTCGAGGGTGAAATCATGACATGTACATATATCTGGACTTTGATAATGTTGACCCTGATATTCTAGTCCATGGTGTAAAGGGTGGAGCTCATAACAGACAAAAATTGGGGCTGTAATGCTGATTACTCCCAGGCTCTGGTCCCCAGGGGCAAGGAGTGAAATATTCGTGCACATACACACATTGTTTCAGTATTAACCCCTGTGTCTGGTGTGCAGGAAGCATAGACGGGAGCTTGAAATCACTATGTATTAGGATTGTGATGATGTTGAAAGTAAAGTTGATAACGGATTTGTGTTCAAACTGCTTTTAGGGATGATCTGCAAGGAGAGGAGTGAGCTGGGCGTGAACTGCAGGGATTACTGCACTCACCCATGGGCTCTAGTTAGTTCCCACAGGAGCACCCAACAGGTTCATGCGTGAGCAGCTGATGAGTGCCTGCATGAGCATCCTATTAATTCATGCATGGGTCCTCAGTCAGCGCCTGCCCAGACCATCCATGCCTGGGCAGCCCATCCATGCCCCCATGGCTGCCTGACCAATCCACACGAGAACGCTTCCTGCCCATGCACGAGCACCCGCATGAGTCACGCATCAGCGCCTGCCTTGCTCACGCATGGGCACCCAATTATTCCGTGGAGCAGCGTCAAGTTCATTTATGCATCGTCACCCAACCAGTTCATGCCTGAACACCCAAACAGCTCAGAAAAGGGTGGTGAGAAGGTTGTGTTAACTGGTAGTAACAGAAATAAAGTCAGAACTCCCCAGGCTGAGACTGTTTTGCCTGCAGTGCTACTGAGTCCTGATCACACAGCAGCAGGGTCACGTAGGACCTGTCTCTGGGCCATGGAAGGGAGCTGGAAAGATGGAGACAGAGGCAAGTTTTGTCCTGATGGTGATGCTGGGATCACTGCCTGACTTGCTGTATAAAGGGACTCCTACAGCACCACAGCTGGGGACAGGACCTTTGGGAGCACCCCCTTCTACCTCCTTTTTTTACCCCTCTTAGCAGCTCCCAAAATGAGTTTGGTGGCCCATTCTGTGGTCTGAAAGGCTTTTTCAGCCTCCTCAACATGGACTTTTGGGGGAGTGGAAACCCCAGCTGCAGGCAAATTTGTTTTTTAGACAACAAGCTCTGGCTTTTTTGACTGCTGACTTTTAATTGCTTTGCAGCGAGCACATCAATAGGGGATAACCTGTCATCACCCAGCCGCTCAGAAACTGGCCACTGGGCTAAGATCTGAGTTTTAGATACCGTGGTTTCTACCTCACAGGGGCCAGAGCATCATGACTGTGACTGCCTCTGCCCCACAACCATCTTACGGGGGTCGGGTATTTCACCTGGGGCTTTCTGCACAGCACAGCACAGCACAGGATCCTCCACCAAGGTAGGGGTTGGGTCAGGTGGCCACTTTCTCGTTCTCCACAGGTACACAGAGGGTGAAACTGCTGGCTCAGGCAAATGGCCACCTACAGCCAACCACTGCCTCTATTCAGCTGTTTGGGTGTTACTGCAGATGCTACTTATTTGGTTGTCTTTTTGTTCTGCATTGCGTGACCCAGCAAACACAAATAATTGACCGTTGCAGGGTTGAATGACAAATAATAATCAGGTAAGCACAGGCATATTTGCACAAGAAAGAGACAAAGTAGGTGGTGCTGAGGTTGGAGGCGTTAAATCAGTTTAGGAACAAACACAGCAGAAATCCCCATTTATTTCCTTTACTTCCATGTAGACCTGATTTCTACTGATCTCAGGTATCTCGGGGAAGCCCAGCTTAACCTTATGAAAGCATGGACAGAGCTTTACGGGACCAATTTCAAAGCTAACACTTCCAGAACCAGGCAGTGCTCATTGCAGACAAGGACCCTGGGGGCCAAATCCTTCTTTGGACTTTGCTCCTGGATGCTCCTGGACAGGGAAAACCAGTTTGGCATGGTTGAGTCTGTTAATGTCTCTGCCAGAGTGCCCAGCTCTACACAGCAAAGTGACGGGGCTCACACAGGGAGCAGGAGGCAGGGGGCATGTGCTTGGGTGCTGTGATGGGTGATGACCACGCTGAGGTGTCCCGTGCTATCCATCCCTCCCTGGCCATGGATGGAGGTGCCTTGCCTGGCATGGCTGTTTTGGAACTGGTACTTCAAGGAAAGGTGCACTTGAGCCCGCCTTGCAGATGGAGGTTAACACTGGGAGGATAGGATGGGCTCTATGCTCCTCATCCAGCTCAAATGATGCATCCACCTCACATTTGGGGAAGAATTCTTGTCTCACACATCTGGTCCCCACCTGGGATGCTGGAAAAAAACCCCACGCTTTTTCTCTGCCCTTTTCTAATCTTTGTTATAGGAGAATGATTGTGACTTCAAAGAAAAAAGGGATGGGGAAGCCTAACCTCAGGAAATATTTNTTTTTTTGGTTTTTTTTTTTAAAGTTAGGCAGCTGCTCTGTCTCAGATAGATGCGAGCTGGCCACAAGGGCTGAACAACCTCTCATAGCAACTGCTCAGCACCAGGATGGAGCATGGGCAGGCAGTGGGCAGGAGACTCTACTTTGCATGGACACCTTGCTATCTGCCAAACACCCCTCCTATGGCTGAGGTCGAGCAGAGCTAGCAAAAAAATTTCTCTTCCTCAATCCAGATTTGCAACGGCTCTGCTCCAGGTTTGCCAAGCACCATGGCAGCAAGAGCTGGCAAACCTTTCTCAAAACAAAAGCTCCGTGGGGCTGGGTGAAGCTGAGAAGGGTCCTAAATTAATAAATGTAAAAGTAGAACAAACCCACATCAGGGCACTTACTTTAATGGAAATAAGCTGCTTGATTTTGCCCTTGAAAGTTTATGGCGTTTAAAACAATTGTAAACATGTCAGTGTACATGGATACGGTTTCTATAGCAGCACAGCAACAGTTAAGGGCTTGCTCCCAAACATACCCCAAAGGAAACTAAAAATAGTGTGTCTGCTGGATCAAAATCTGTATACATATTCGGGAAGACATACAGAAACTAGGGGTTTGTGAGCCTCCATCGTTTTTTTCAATTTTTTCCCTTATTTCCTCCCCCCTTTCTGAAGGGACTGGAGGGAAGGTGCTGAGTTAAGCAGCAGAATGCGGGGAGGGGTGTGCCCAGTGCTGGCAGCCCTGTCCCTAGTCCTTCCGAGCCAGTGCCAAGCCGGTAGGATGCCGTGTCCTCTCCCCACCCTGACACAAACAGACCTATCAGCCAGCGCTTGAAGAGATACGTCCTCCTCTCTCCTCTGCTCTGTCCTCATGGTTGCCTGGTTGCAAGCAGTGCCTGCACGTTCCTGCTGCCTCTGCCGCAGCCTGGGAACCAGCGGAGCCCCTGGTCTCCCCCGGCAGCGCGGAGAGGTTCAGGGACACAGCAAACTCCGTGTCCCCCTACTCCCTTCCTGCGGTGGGGCAGGGTGCAGAGAGGGTGCAATCCTGCCCATCCCTGCAGCAGGGTGGGAAGGGCAGTGGATGTGAGCTCAAAGGGATTTAGGGCTTGGGGAAGTTTACTCCTGCCTTTGAAACGGCATTAAAACCAGCTCGGGAAGCTGGATGCTCTGCAAAGCAGGATCCTGCTGGGGCAGAAGTGCCTCCTTCCTCGGCCAGCCTGGCCCAGGCACCCATGTCCAGTCCTAGGGTGGCTTTTGCCCACCAGCCCTGTCACTGGCAGCATCTGCTCTGGCAACCCAAGGCTGCCTTTGAAGCAGAGGGAGCTTTGCTCGTGTGGTTTGGCAGTGGGAAAAGGCTTTTTTGGAAAGGAGGGTGTGTGCTCCTCAAGAGGAGCATTCAGGAACACTCCTGTGGCTGCATGGGAAGGGTTTGCAGTGACAACATCCTTTGGAGTGAGAGTGCAAAAGTCCATTGTGTTCCTAAGAGACCGTGTGATGCGTGTCACAGCAAAAGCCAAGATGTGCAGCAGAGAAACCAGCCAAAATATACAGCAGATACAGCACACCATAGCCAGCACTGAGATATATAGCTTGATGCAAAGCAAGGATTTTCAGGGAAATGAGAAGCACTCAGGACATGCCATGGGCAATCTCCTTCCCAAAGAACAGGGTCTTAACATTACCCTTTTTTACCATGCACTTTCACACTCAGGAAAATGTCAGTTATAAATGCTGAATGAAGGAACATTTAAAATCCCTCGAAGTGAAAGCGTCGCACATATTCCTTATTTTCGTTTTTTTTTTTTTTAAAGCATCAGTGCTCTCATGACAAAGTACCAAAGATATAATGGCATTTAAGTGTCCAGCTACCCCACGGCAGCAGTGCCGTACCCAGTGAGTTGTTCATAAATGCAGCAAACCAGCGATCATTTCAGGAGGGATGCAGTCACAGAGAGCACTACGCGTGTCTCCTATCTTGAACAGCTCTACTCATACTAAAATGATGCTGCTTTTACAACATAAAACTTTTATGCTTTTTATTTTTTTTTAATTATAAACAGGTGCCTTCCTATGTTCTGAACACATGTTGCATGCTGCAGCAGTTAATGAGTGACTGGTCCCTGCTAACAAAATCTGCACAATTGGATTGATTGTGGGCATTAGTTGGCAAAATAATACCTTTAGAAAGAAACAGTGCAGGGAAAGGCTTTGGGACTATGGTCAGTATCGGGGAAATGGCTTGCTAGCAGGTTGAAATCATGGACCCTGTTCAGCTTTTTGGGGATGATAATAGGGATCTCAGAGAAGAGTGACAAATGGCATTTAGCATTGCTGCAGCATGTCTAAGTAATAGCATCTCACCTCTCTCTGTGTTTTTATTCTGCAGAGCTCAGATTCCTCTGTTTTGACCAAATGGCATCACTGAGAGTTTTGTCCGTGTTCCCCGAGCAGCATTCCTGGTAGAACGAGAATCACAAGCTGGAAGCAGCACCAAACTGTAAGGAAGGAAAACCAAAGCAGCTGCATCACAACACCTCATTGCCTTTGCGATCTGCCTGGAATTTTGTTATTTTCCTACGTTTCATCCAGGTTTAAGGCAAGCAAAGCACACTGCCAGCAAGGGCAGCGTGGCTGCAACAAGGGCCTCAGAGCTGTGGGACAGGGTCCAGCTGCTCTCTGGCCATGCAGCCCTGTGCTTTGAAGGATGGCTGTGGCACCATGTGTCCTCCTGCCTTCTGCTTTGCCCTTCCAGCTGTCTTATCCCCTGCCTTTAGGATATGACTACCCTCAGTGTGACCTGAATTGCTGTTTGTTTGGGGACAATGGGCACCAGGGCAAAAATGCCCTTGGGCTGAAGCCTGGTTATGGCAGGAGCTACTTGTTTATGCAACAGAAGGTGTAGCAATGACACCATTCCCAAGGCAGCTGGGAAGATGGTGCCACGGACTGGACTTCTTGACTTCATCTGGTCCTTCCTTGCACATAACCCCTGCTCTCCACTTCCACTCTGCCATTGCTCTCAGTGCCAAAGAGGAAAGCTCTCCCCACCCCAAGACATCCAGAGAAAGATCATGCCTATGCTCAGCCAGGGTTAAACTGCAGTTTTGGCTTCAGTCTTGCATTCCCAGCCACCTCCACGCAGGCTATGCCAGAGGAGAGCCCAGACACACTGTCTCCCAGCTGATTTTACTCATGGGTTATTTAAAGCAGACATTGATAGCTCTGAAGTTGCAGCAGCTGAGTGTGGCCGCCAGTGGCTAATGAAGGTGAATGTCAGGAGTCATCATCAAAGTGATTAGTATAATTAAACTGAGCTGTGAAATGCCAGTGCCAGCAGCAGAGAAGTCCTTCTGAGGTTTGCTTCACTGGATTCAAAACTAGGTGCTTCCTTTGACTGTCCTGATGCATTGGCTGGTTTTCCTTTGGTTTTCCTTTGCATCAGTTCTCCTGTTCCGAGGCAGTTACTGAGCGCTACCCCCATGTTGGCAGCTGCTTGTGCTGTGACCACAGACAAACTGCTGCTTTTTTTTTCTTATGGTCCCACTGCCCAAGCTGTAAAGCACAGATGAAAATATTTAGCTGCCTACCTGACAAGGCTGATGGGCAGATTAATTAATATTTCTCAAGTGCCCTGAAATTTGCCAATTATTATTGCTACATAACAACTGTTGCTACGTAGGGAAAATTGCTGCCACCAGACTCAGGTGTGGATACCACACCTACATTTCCTGGCCTCACAGGGGCCAAAGCCCAGCTTTGCTATGAGTCTGCATCCAAAAAACTCCTCCTTTTGGCCTCTCTGATGCTTTGCTTATGTTGCCTCTGCAGTTTTTGTTATTCCCTTTGGCTTGGTGGGCGGTACAAGACAACAGCATCAGTTGCATCTGCGTGTCCCATCCCAGAGCAACACAAGGGATGGGATCTCCCAAGGCCAGGGGTGGGCAGCAGCCGGTCCAGGCATGGCTGGGCTGCATCAGAGCACGGCTCGCTCCCAGCAGGATTTGCTGGGCTGCGGATGCTGAGTGGCCCTGGCGCAAGCAGATCTTCCTGGGTGATCAGCCATAGCCAGGAACAGTGTCAACACCCAGCGCCGGGAAGCTGCTTGGCTCCAGCCGCGGAGGCAGCGAAGCAAGGGCGGATCTGCCAAGCTCTGTGATACCACACCTTAGTGTCTGTGTGACTCACGAGGCGTTCCACGACCGTTTCATTTCTCTTCCCGTTTTGCACAACTAGGGGATGAGGTTTTAAAAAACAACACATTTGCCCCTCCACTTTCTAGGTTTCCTGCTGGGAAAACCTTTTTTCCAGTGGCTGTGAACCTTGGCTTAGTGGGCCGTTGGTCACTTCTCCCGAGGAGCATCAGTGTTGCCGGCACTGAGGAAGAGGATGAGCTTGCGTTACACTAGTGGCTTTTGGGCCGTCATCAAGCCCCAAAGACAGCACATACATTAATAAATTAAGTGTGTCATGGGTGGCTTCCTGGTCCTGAGTCCAGCTGCCAATGTCCTACTGTTGTCAAAGCCTGCTGCAGCCCCAGACGAGGTGACCCCATCCAAACTGCTGCCTCTGAGTGGTCTCCAGCTCACACCACTTCCTAACCATAGCTGGTCGGTGCTTGAGTTCGCCAGCCTGCTCTGAAGTGGTGCTGAGGCTCTGGAATGGGATATTTCATTGTCACGAACACAGCCAATGTGTATTAGGGGGCATTCATCACCAACCCATTAGAGGCCATTTGGTGGTGCTGGGGTTCTGGCAAAGACCACCAGCAGTGGGTTGAATGGTGTTGCATCTTCCTCAGGATGATGGTGGACCCAGTGGAGCCCCCAGAGTCGAGGCTGGTGGGCAGGTAGAGCTGAGCACTTGCTGGGAAGGTGGGATGCTGGCTCCTGCTAGTGAGCCTGTGCTTTCACAGCTCTGATTCATTCTGGGTTGCAGCAGGCTGCCATACCCCGCGCCTGCAGACACCTTCAGAACTGGGCTCTTTCCTCTACAATACCCCAGTAATTTCCTTCAGGAGAGCCCAAGTGAAACTGAGGGGCTGAAGGAGAGAAATTTTCTCAGCTGAAAGACAAGATCATGCCAAATGAAGTTCCATGACAGTAAATGAAAATTAAAGAGCATCGCCAGGAAAAGTTTTGATCCTTTAGGTGAGAGCAAGGGGATTTGGTATCAGTCATATCAGTCCAGGAATGAAACACTGCTATGAAAGGCCAAATACTGACTCCAAAATCCAGCAGTGCCCTTAAAAGCAAAGAGAAACCCCAAACCAGTGGTAGGATCCAGGTGCAGACCCCAGAGAAGGGGCAAACACAGTGGGCACTGGCAGGCCTAGAGAAGAAAGATCAAGAGGTGCTGGTAGCCATGTCCCACAGGACTCCTTAGTTGAATGGAAAAAATGAGAGATTTGAAATACTCAGCGTACAGCCCTGGAAGCTCATTGCCAGAAACATCTGCAGTTGGTAGGAGCCTTTCAGCTCCTCTCCCAAAGATGTTACCCATGTAACTGGTGGTGTCCGAGCCTCCCTTTGGGTGCTGCTGGAGCTGCCCAGAAAAGACTGGGTGAGTCCAGCCACAGCCAGGCCACTGTGGGACTTTCTGCAGGTATCTCACAACCCTCAAAATGAAGGGCTGAAGGTGGCTTTGCCAGCCTGGCCTCACGGGGACTTTTAATCGGGTCCTGGCTGCAAATCTCCCTGGAGCAATGATTAAACAAACCTTGTTTTGACAGAGCCCATGGTGGCCTCCTTCCCTTTAACTTCCTCCTTGGACTGACAGACTTAAACCATCCAGGAAACACTGTGTTAATCATGTTGTTGGAGTGAGAAAGCCGAAGGAAGAGTATTGCTCTGTTACCACGCAGCCAGCTCATGTGGCTTAAATCATAGCTACAACAAGCAGGCCTTCTGGCAGATGAGTTCTCAGGCAGAAAGCAGAGGATTTTTTTCCATGACATGCCGAGGGGGAGAAAAAAACCACAAAAAAAAAGACAAAAAAAACCCCCCCAAAAACCACCACCAACAAAATCAACCAAAAACCCCACCAAAACAGACGGAAAAAAAGATAGCATTGGCTGCTATATTGAATGCAGGCAAAAAACATATATACATCTGTGGTTCTGCGCGCTTTCAAGGACTCAAAATCTACTTTGTTTCTTCAACCAACCCATGGTTAGACATCTTGGACTTGGGCATAGCAGAGACTGGTCTCTAAGTGTTAAATAGATAAGAAAACATGTGGCTGTTCCTCTCAAGGGAGGGTATGAGATAGAAGGCTGAAACATCCAGATGGGTATGGGTGCTGTGTGTGTCCACACTGCTTGCCAGTCCTTTTAAAATATGGGTAAGGTACCACCTCAGCCTGTGCCTTCCTCACGCTCCTGTGCTGGCCCTAATGCTAATGAGTTCTGGGCCAAGCCCCTTCAGTTTTCTCTGCCTCAGTTTCCTGATGTGTAAAAGGGGCTGGAGAGTCACCTATAAACTGGACCCATCCTATGAGTGCTGGGAGCACTCACATGCTGATGTTTATGTACTGATTTCCTTACTACTTCACCCTCCAGACTGGTATAGCAGCTGTAGCAAGCGATGCGTGGTGTTTTCATTTCACCTCATTAAAGGCATTTAAATATGCCTTGCTCAAGTAACACCTGCCTCCTCCATTTTTCAGGTCATACTGTGGGTTGGGTGAGGGGGAGATGCTGCCATGTCCCCCTCCGTGGGAAAAGGCTGATGTCCTTCCACACGACAGCTTCAGAGATCGTGTTTTAGGGAAAAACAAAAGAAAGGGAAAAGCCGGGGGAAAAGACTTTAATTTTGGGAGTGGGTGTCTGGGAAAGCTGGGATGTGTGTTCGCATGGTCCACGGGAGGACAGCTGAGATGCTGAGCAGCAGCCAAGCACCTTCCCCCACCTGAGCAACCCAAGAGATGCAGCTGGGAGATGCTGGTGGAGGTCTTGCTTACTGCACCAAGTAGGGCAGGGTTGGTAGAGAAATCACTGCAAATGCTGAACAAACTTTCCCTCTAGATCCACATTCAAGGACAAGCAGTGAAAGACATCCCAGAGCCCAACGGGTGCAATCCTGTCCTCAGCGAAGAGACAGCAGGAGTCTTTATGTTCTGCTTAAACCTCCTCTTTTGCAGTTGTACTCAAAGAGAGGTCATCTGAAAGCACTATAGGTGTTGTCCCACATCATTCATTAATTAATGTATGTCAGAGGGATTGACACATGTCCATCCCAGTGGCTGACTCCCGTGAAACCTCCAGCAGCATCCTGACTAAACACTGTGCTGGTACCAGAGCTCCATCACTCCTTCCCTCCCTCCCTCCCTCCTCACTGCCGTTATGAAGTGCCCCTTGGTTTTACAGCTCTGCAAATACACTTTGAGAGGGTAGATGTTTGCTTATTAACTTAAAGCAAATTACATTTCTAAGAACTGGTGGAAGAGCATAATTTAATCGGTGTACACGATCTGCCTGATTGATTGCGGATGATTGCACAGCCACCCCTTTACTGTGCCGGAGTGCAGTGCAGGTGCAAGTGCACACCACTGGGCACGGAAAAGAACGAACCACCTGCCAGGCTCGGGGTGCTTCAATTTTTCTGCCATGATTTGATGGTTTGTCCCTGATGAACCCAAGGCTGAGTTTGTAACAAGTCGAAGGAATTAGCACACTCCTTTGGAAAAGCCCAGCACCTGATGATCAGGCGACATCTGCGCTCGGGGTTACAGCATCGTGTCTTGTGTTTGACAAGCTCTAACCTCGTGTCCGCCAGAGCTAAATACTAATTTCCTCAGCCCTTCCAAGAAGGAATTCAGCATTGACTTGTAATCTCAAATATTTTCACGCGACTGACTAATGACTTAATCACAGCTCGTGGCACTGAGCCACGCTGATTACCCACGCAGGCAGGAATTGCAGCATGTCATGGCACCAGCAGCTGCCCAGCGCCCTGTCATCATGCTCAGTCCCAGCAGCATCAGTCCCCAATGAAATTTACTTGGGTGTAGGTTTGAATCCCTTGGAATCCTATGGGCTGGATGAGAAAGGTGATGTGAACTTCAGTTTTGTAACCCAGGGAGGCAGCTGGTTCAGAGAGGCATGAGGACCTCCCCGCCTTGGTGACACAGGTTCTCCCCCAGGAATGAGGGGCCTCTCCAAGGTTTTGGGGAGGACTTGATGAAGTATCCGGGTCTGGAAAATGATCTGGGCATGGCCAGGAAATGCATAGAAGAGTTTTGGACTGGCTATGGTGCTTTGGGGGACGCAGCATTTAGCAGCATGACCCTGAGCCCAGCCAAGCCACTCTGGCTGGCGATCATTTTATTTAATAATATAAACAGGGGCAGTGAGGTGTGAATGAACTGTTGCTGTTGGGGCCATGTGCAGTTAAGAGCAGCACAGAAACCCTGGCCAAGAGCCTTCGCTGTTCCTCATTGCTGCAGTGAGATCACAGGACGATACGTGCTCTGATGGGAACATTAGAGGGGACCATGTGTCACTGTATTTTGCATCTGACTCAGAGAGCCTGTTCAACACGAACACTGGAACACTGTGTGGCTGTCAGAAAACAGAAAATAGTTGTTTAAATATCAAAGATGATTTCAGAGCTCCAATTCGCTGAGTCGCAGCTCCAAGTTTCAGTGCTGGGGGGGAAAAACCAGTGTGAAATGAGACGGATCAGCAAAGGTGATGCTCTACCTACCTACCCTCCCTCCTCCAATGAATTATCCATGGTGCTGGGTCACCTCAGACCAGCTTGACTACCCCAAAACATTGAGTGTTTTATGTTTCAGCTCCCTGCTGTCTCTCCATGTAGTGGTACAAGCTTATGGTACAAGGGTACATGGCAGGATCAGAGGGAAAAACAGCCCCCAGGCTTCCTGCCAGCAAGGAGCTGAGCTCTGAAACCCAGTTTTTAGCACCAGCTTCTCCAGACATCTGGGCATGTCGCAGAGGACTGTAAGCCTTCAGTGGTGATCGCCCCTTTTCCATAGCAAGGGACATGTGTTAAATATAAGGAAATACCAAAAACAGCCACCAAACTCAGCTGTTTCCTTTTTTTTTTTTTAAGTAGGGAGAGAAAAGCTTTCTGAAAATTGTTTCTCCTACAATAGGAATGCTTTGTAATGCTGATTTGTCTCTTAAGCTTCCTCTGAAATGTCTTTGAGAAAGAAATGAACCCTGAGGCAGGATCGAGATGAAAAGGGAACTGGGAGCAGTGCTGAGCCAGGGGGTTGTGCAAAGGATAAATGCTTGCATGGATATGAGAAGGGACTGGGCCAATTCAGGAAAGAGAAGTCCATCATGAAGGTGCTAATCTACAGTAAAATAAAAGATGGTCAGCGATGGGACACAAGCCCTGGTTCGGCTGCAGGTGCTCTCCCAGGACAGGGCCAGGCCCAGCACCAGCATTGCTGGCACCCAGGGCTCATCCTTAAGGCAGCTGGGACAAGGTTGCAGCAGGGATGCTGGGATACTGGAGATCTCTCACTGTCATTTTGCCTTCTGCAGGAGGGTGGTATGGCCAGGTAAAATCAGGAAAGAGCCTCCCAAGGGTCAAACTGATAATCTCATCAGATAGGTGACAGCAACCTGGAGCAGCTCTTGGGAGCTGAAAGGGACCCCATTCAACACAGCAAGAGGGACTATTTGTTGTGGCAGGACACAAAGGCTGGAGGCAAGGCTCTGTACCATGAATGCCAAGCTCATCGTCTTCCCCCAGGCTTTCTTCAGCATGCTCTGTATCTGCCTCTGCCAGCTGCACCTAATTCCTATATGGCTTAGTAAAGTGAGCATGGGATGGCAGCGAGGCCTTCTGTAATCTGGTCTCAGTACGCCCCAGGCATAATATTCACCTCTCCACACCTCAGTCTCCCCTAGTAAATTGGATAATAATGAGGTCTATTACCACTGTCGTGTTACATCACATGTACGGCAAGTGATTCATTACACGCAAAGCTCTGAGCGCGTCAGGCAGCACGCAGGGGTCAGGCAGCAGCTGCTCATTCCAGCATGATGCCTGTCCATGACTGTGGAGGTTTTCCACTTATCCCTTGCCTTCTTCCACATCCCATTTCCTTCAACTTGTGCCCACCATCTCTGCAAAGGAAGCGCCCGGTCCCTGGGTTGAGAGACATGCCTTCCTCGCAGGCGGGACTCAGCAGGTTTTCCATGTCGGAGTTGGAGCCAGGAGCTTCTTCACCCATGCCTCCACACTGCTGTCACTTGCCACCCACCTCCCACGTGCCTGCACATTCATTCCTTACTCCCTCGTGCCTGAGTCCCGTGGGAATGTCCAGCAGCTATGGGGAGATGCGGGATACGCTCCTGCTCACGGGTGAGGGTCTGACTTGCACCACAGCGAAGGATGAGGGGATGCCGATATCAGGAGCTCAGCAAAGATGAGACTAGAGCATGCCCCGACCAGAGGGCTGGAAACACCTGGGTTGGAAATATGGCAGGGAATAACGAGCTGCTGAGCATGGAGAACAAAGTTACAGCAAATCCAAAGGCGAACCAATAAACTCTCTGAGGAGAGCTCATTTTAACACTGGGCTTTGTTTGCAGCAGCCACCAAGATCCAGGGTGTGATGAATTTGCCATCACGACTATATTTATCTGAGGTGTTTTAAAAGAGTACTGCCTTCGAGGAAAAAGCAATTTTTGGGATGCTCAGGGTTATGCCAGAGATCATGAGGGGTGATCACCCAGACCCCTTTTGTTCTTACAATCTGGGAGCTGTGAGTTATATCTCTTAATCTCTCTTTAAAAACCCCAGGGCTAGTGAAACTCAGGTTAATGACGGGTAGAGTTTCCACAGCCTGGCACCACTAATATTTCTGACCCTGGATAATTCTTCAGCAGCTCATGGTGTGATGACTATGAAAGCATCTCTATTGACTTTGCATGTTGTGCTGGGGCAGGACCATGTTGTCTTCTGAATGATATGGTGGCAAAAAATCCCATTCCCTTAAAAATCTGTTTCTCACCATGTACAAGAAAATTAAAATTGAAGACCACATCAAGGCTGTGATTTTTCTTAAGCTATGGAAAACATAGAACAAAATCAATTAATATAGTCTTTCTTTATGTGGCTATATTTCAGTTGAAATACACACATATATGGGCATATGCACATACATACATTTTTCTATACACCTGTGTATATACAGACACACACACGTGCACACATGGAATTGTAGAATTATAGAATGTTAAGGGGTTGGAAATGGACCTTAAAGATCCTCTAATTCCAACACCCTGCCCTGGGCAGGAACATCTTCCATCAGACTAGGTGGCTCAAGGCCTTTTCCAACCTGGCTTTGAACACTGCCAGGGTTGGGGCATCCACAACCTCCCCATGCAACCTGTTCCAGTATCTCACCACTGTCACACTAAAAAAAATTCTTCCTAATATCTAATCTAAATTTCCTCTCTTTCAGTTTGTACCCATTACTCTTTCTCCTACCGCTACAGCTTCTCTGGCTCCTCTGGAGGTTCCCCTTCAGATACTGGAAGGTTGCTATGAGTTCCCCTCACAATCTTCTCTCTCTGGGCTGAACAGCCCCAGATTTCTCAGCCTGTCTTCGTGCGGGAGGTGCTCTAGTCCTCTTACAAGCTTCACGGCCTTTCTCTGGGCCATGTCCTTCTTATGCTGGGGACACCAGAACCGTATGGTATATTTCAGGCCGGGTCTCATAAGAGCAGAATAGAGGGGGAGAACCTGCTGGCCACACTCCTTTTGAGGCAGCCCAGGACTCTGTGGCCTTTCAGCGCTGGGCAGCGCACGATGCGCAGGTCAGTGGATGCACACACACCTGCATGCAGGTACACACCTGCACGCAGGTACACACCTGCACACAGGTACACACCTGCACACGGTACACACCTACACACAGGTACACACCTTCACGCAGATACACACCTGCACGCAGGTACACCGCTGCACGCAGGTACACACCTGCACGCAGGTACACCCCTGCACGCAGGTACACACCTGCA
>WEIT01003335.1:94320-116645 GCA_013389985.1 Dryoscopus gambensis | reverse complement strand
AGTGATACAATATAGCATACATTTAGTACAAATACTGGAAACACTAAACACTAAACTAGATTTAAAAATCTATTTTGTTCAGGCAAAGTAAAGTGTTATTCAGGTATGAAATTTTTTTTAAAAAATTATTTATTTGAAACGTAGAATTATAAGCTGCTGAAAACATCACAGTTCTGCTGAAACTGATTGGAAAGTTAGAGAGGATAACTAGTTAAACACAAGTTAATAACATCATGCTATTGCTATAATAATTTTTTTAAAAAGCGCAAAAAACACACTAGATTTCTAATTAGGATTACAGATTGCAAGATTTACAAAGGAATCCTTCTGTTCCATCCAACATCAACAAGAGCTTTGCTATAAAATATATATCCTGACCAAAACTCAAGGAAGATTCAGAACAACCAGACAAGTGTAGAGCAGAGCAATGAGAACAATGAGAACTAGAAAACACCCTTGGTTAGGGAAGATAGAAAATTAGAAGAGAAACTGAGGTAAGATATAGTAAATCTTTCAAAAGCAGGATAAACTGAAATAAACAGAAAAGGATTTGTTTTTTCTCTTATGTCATTTTAGATGTCCTAATATATCCCACTTGGCCTCAGTTGCCTGTCCAGGAAAGCATCCTGCAGGATTTGTTCCACATGGGCCAAGACTTCAGAGATGCCATAGGGCATTTAAAATGTCACTGGGCACCTCTGACAGCAATCTCCCCTTACAAGGGAAGATGACTGACATAGAGATTATGCTATGGGCAACAGACCTCAAAGCTGAGAAAATACTGAGCTGTGTGCCTTCTCCCTATACTCTATTACTTCCAAAAGCCTTATATCTGAAACAAATCAGATGACTTGCACCCTAGAAGTATTTACTTGGCTCCGTTCTCCACAAGGGGTGAGCAAGTAAGGCAGCTGTAGATATGTGTACTGTAAATATAAGCAGTAATATGAGATTAATTTCCCCCATAGTACAAATATTAACTCCTAGGTCATCCAATATTTACCTCTATCACAAGTAATGGTTTTGATGCAAGAAATACAGACTGAAGTACTACAACCTATGCTAAAAAGTTCAGATCATAAATCCTTTGATTATTCTTTTAACCTGTTCTGTATGAGAAACTTCTACTTTTCTGTACAGTGTTCCACTAAACTTCCTGAACTCTGGTAAGAATCGCCATTACACACTACAGAAGTCATAAATCACGAAAACAGCATGACTGCTCTGAAGGTAATATCATTCCTCAAAACAAAAGGAAAGGAAATTTTAGCTGTTATTCATTCAACAGAGAAGTCACTAAGTGCACTATAATATGGTTGTGCTTGGCATTTTATCTCTATATTGTATTTTAGGCTTCATTGTCAAATGCTGTTAAAAAGATCAAATGAAGACCATATTTTGGGCTCAGTAAAAGATGAAATGTTTTCTGTCTCTGAAAACAGACAAACTCATTCACAGTAATTGGCCATCCACCTAGCAAGATATAACCCAAAGCATTCCAAATTGGTATCTTTCAGTTTCACATGTTTTGAAGGAGGGAAGAAAATATCAAAAAGAAAACAAACCATTGCTTCTCCGCAGAAATTTGTTTTCAGCTTTCCCATCCTGCCTATTTACTCTGTGTCAAATAGTGCATAAATGAAAGAATGGTGAGACCATTGGTGTGACTTTTTACCCATCTTCTGGCAATTCAGTAAAATAGAACCCAGTACACCTGGCAATTGCAAACTGCTACTGGCAACAACTTCTTCAAAGAAGTTCACAAAGTAGTCTATACAGTAAACAAATTTTCTGTGACTCTGATTTACTTAAGCAGGACTGTGGTAATATTTTTCAGAAAATTTTGCACTCCTTTATAAGCACGGTGAAAAGCATTTCTAGGAAGGAATGCACTATAGACTTTTCCTGGGTATTATATGTGTAAGCTATCAGCTGATTTGGCTCTTTGCTTCCTTGTGAAGTCTTTGATAGACTTACTTATAAAGAAAATAAACTGCTGTTGAGTTTCACGTTTAGTTTCTGACATGCTAAAGGGTGATGTTTACAGTATTTTTTACAACCTTTGTAGCATGAATACAAGCAAAGGATACAATCAAAGAAATTAAGTGAAACTGAATGGATTTGGCTTGCAAACCCATACCAAATACGAAGTAAAAAGACTCAGGATCTTTTAGACTTCCAGATCCCAACCTGTATTTTGCTTCAGCACCATCCTATAGGCAGTGTGATATTCTAGGATAACTTGTGTCTAACACAGAAAGCAGCTGAAAAGTTTACACCAGTGTTTACAAGGCTCACATCGTATGTAGGGAAAATCAATGAGCAAAATAACACTTTCTGTTCTTCATTTATCTCTTGCATATCTACAGATCTGAGCAAAGCCACAAACTAGTCAGGCTTTTTGCAATTCTCTTGTTGCACAAAGCTCAGCACGCAACTATATAATAAGCAACGGTAACTGAAACAAAATTGATTTCACTCACATGGATTCTCCCACACCCACATTCTCGTGTTGAAACAGTCTGGCCAGGGACACTTCAGTGACAAGACAAGGAACACTGGCTATCTGTGATATCATCTGTCATAGACTGGCAAGCATGTGCTGTTTTCCTGATTTGCCTTTTGTGCCTGTTAGGGCTTGACAGGAATGCTGGTATTTTGCCTTTTCCACCAAGTAGCACTCCCGTAAGTCATTAGGTAACACTGATGATTTTCTCATTATTCTTTGGATTCCATTTCCATATGTAGCCTGTCCTTTATCTTAGCCTGTCCTTCATTTTCTTTCTTGGGATGTCATGAGAATATGGAGATAAATGTACTTAGCAGCTGCTAATCTGAACGCCATCAACATCTGCCATTCTCTTCCTTCTTCTTGATTTTTGGGGGTTTTTAAAATTAATTTTACTGGTCCTTTTATGTATAGACACTCTCATTCATATCAGTCTTAACATTTCTATTGTGAATCTCTACATTCTTGATGCTGAAACCCAGTAGGGAATTATAAACATAAGTTATCTTATTAGCCCCTTCTCTGTTTATTCATGAAACAGTGGGCCAAAATCCTTTCCTTACCTGAATGCATAATACAAAGAGAAAAGTACAGCATAAAAACAAAAATACAGAAGATCTGAATGACAGGATCAAAATGAGAGGTAAAATGCAGTTCCATTTCATACATGGAAATTCTTTTGACAATAAGAAGAAAGCATAGAGGAGACAATTCTGAAATTTTCAGGACAATCACTAATTGAAGAGCAATTAAAAATCTAGGACAAAGGAAAGCATTTTAAACAATATGTTTTTATAAAAGGCAATTGCCACTCAATCAGCATGACTGTTACAAACCCATATTTAATATCATCCCCTTCACTTGCCTGATATACCAAAACAGCATAAGGCAGGCACGCACTTCCAATAAATTCAGGATGCTTGGTCTGATTTTCATACTTTTTACACTGCCACAAGAAACATAATGAGCACAGAGTCTTTAAAGATATTTTTTCTCCCTGTAGCTGGCAATTCACTGCAACTCACAACTGCTCAAGGGCATTATGATATGAGTGCCGCTACTCCTGCACATCAGAACAATACCCATTTTCAAAGGCAACAAAAGAATGATGGACAAATGGTTTAGTATGAACTAACAAATCTTAAAAGGCTTTTGCCCTGTCCTCTACTTGCCCTTTTGAAAAGGAGCTTTTGTGTTATCCTTATAGCTTCGTTACAGTGAATACACCATTTCAATGTCTAGAAACCTTCAGAGATACTCACATCCTGTCATTTAAAGGAAAGAAGAGATTTTTTCAGAGTACAGTTATTTTTCAAGCAGTGTCATATTTGAGACCATAATGCCATCTACTTTATAAACTTAAAGGTGGGGGTTTCAAAACAGCTCATTGTATCACTGCTCCTTCTTTCTACTAAAATGCTGGAACAAGACTAGAGAAAGTGCTACATATTGGAGCAGTGGAGGGAGAAAACATGGCAATTCTGGGAAAGTAGGGGAAAAGGTCTGGTGCATTAGGGCATCCTTTATTTAAAAAAAAAGCTACCAGGCAGCTTTGTTTTAAATGTATGTACCCTAGCAGAGAGGAGAAGGGAGATGGTTGTGATGGACAGAAGTCTATCTCCTCTTGAGATGAAGGAGAAAAATGAAGTCCCAGCAAGCCCAGTACCACTGCAAGCAGCTGTCTCCACCATAGTCTAAAGTCCTAAGAAAACAAGACCAGTCTGCCCAAACAGCCTCCACACCCAGGAACATGGTGCAGCTTACAATATTTGGTGCAGCTCTATACTTATCTTGTTCATTACATTAGAAGATTCAGGTACTCACCACCATTTTTGTACTAAGAACACACTGATAGAAGCCATAGAGGTTACCCTTTGTAGAATATTATGGGCGAAAAAAGGCTAGAGAAAATGCGAGCATTAAAAAACTCTCTCATTTACCAAAAACAAAAATGTTGAGGAATAGAAGGGTAGAATCACAATTTAAGCTTCTGGTGTTATCTAAAACAGAACTTATCTAAAATTTACCCAAATACTAAAATCTGAAATAGGAACAGGTACAGGGTCTTCAAAGGCACACTCTTTGTACCCCTTTATTCCTCCCATAGATGGGTATCTCTGGTTACTTGAAATGACAGCTGGCATTCATGTGGAAGGAAGGAGTTTCTTTTTTCACTATTACCTCATTGTATATACAAAAACCTTCTTCTGAGAGATGATGTGATTTGACATGAAGTGAGGCAACGGTAAAAAGACTTTTTAAAGGTTTCTTTCAGCTTGGGTGATTCCTGTCAACTTACAAAACTGCCACAGAGCAAAATGTTTTGTGAATAATTAGCAGGTTAATTACCCATAAGCAGTGAGTAATTTGTATTACCTACATGGTTAGCTCACCACACTCAGACCCATGCTGATTGCACATGCCTGTGTTGCACTACAAATTAAAGGATCAACCCTGCAAGGCACTGTCTGTCTTTGAGTCCTACTGTTGTTCCAATAGGGCACAACGCCTAATCCAAAAGAGATTCCTAAGGAATGACAAATGTGTGGTGGAATGGATGGGATGCCCTAGGACAATGTACTTTTGAAAATAATAGCGTCAAGAAAAGCAAAGGAGTTTAAGTTTAAGTGAATGAGCCCCACCAGAGCAAAACGAAATAGTTGTTTTTCTGGTTATAATAATTTTCGTTTTTTGTCTATTCAGTGGTCATGAAATCACAGGAATCATCTGCTGTAGGAAATGGAACAAATATTGCTGCTAGAGCGGCCTCAGCTGCTGACCATACTCATGCCAACATGCCTCACCTGCACCCACCCCATACTGGGGCTTCAGGAATATGAGAAATTTCTCCTTTTGCTAAGACACACATTCTCAGAATTTCTCTCAGCTTTCTTCATTTCATGTCATACAGGAAGTGGCTTTCTGTCATACAAACACACATGCAATTTGTAGGTCAGCAGAGTTGGTTACCCATGGTTAAATGACCTTTTTGATTAAATTTGGAGAAAATTGGGGAGTTTTACTGTATTGACCACAGTGAAACCAAAACTTCCCCTGACAGCTCTGCACTGCCAAGCTCTCTGGTGAATCCAGAAGGTCATTTTGTGACCTGACCTGAAACAGATGTAGCACGGCCCTGCAGAGATGTGTGCCAGGAAGGGAGCGGGTTCACTGCCCGTTCATGCTGCACTCCACCAGGCACAGCACCAAGTACAAAGCACTTCCTGGGTGGCACTGGATTGGGGTGAGTTTATGGCATATCCCTACCACCCAGCTGTCTCCTCTCTCACCAGGCTTTGCAGCCCACCTGCTGTCTCACAAACAAGACACTGCTTTGAATAGATTTCCTTTTAATTTAATAAAGCATTGAGGTGAGTTACAGGACAACCTGTCTCTGAACTTTGCCTCAACTGGAAACTGTAACACTAAAAAAGAAAATTATCAGTCAGCAACAGTGACTCAGACGCGAGTTCCCACTTTTTGGAATTCAAAACCATTAAGAAAGCATCAGAATGCCAAGTAACCTTGGCTGCCAAGGGAAGTGTGTGTGAATGAGGCAGAAGGATAAAAAAGTATCCTGAACTATGTAGAAATTTTACACTGCAGTCCAAAGGAAATACAGCTGAATGAATAATCATGTCTTATTTAGTATGAAAGAAGAGTCTGTTTTACCATAGGCATAAAATAATGTCAGTTTCTTCCATTTTCTGCATACTGTGCACAAATCTCTTCCAGAAGTAAGTTTGCCTTTGCTTTTTCACCAAAATATTTAAAGGCTTACAGGGCTTGCTTTCCCAAAGGCCTTAAAAATGTTGGTAGACAGACCTGTGACTCTAGTGCCACAGATCCTACAACATCAGATTTACTCTATGCTACCTCTAGGCAAAATCAAAATTGCAAGCTGTAATATGGTACAAACATGAGGTCGGTCATTAGATTAGTGCTTGTGTAAGGCGGTGCTCCAAATAGCAAGGAAGCTAATATCCAGCATGCTGCAGCTGTTTGATTTGACATTTGCTAAAAGATAGGCTTTTAACTCCATTTCTGAAACAGTAAGTTTCTGTGGGTTCAAACCAGACCTTTAAATGTTATTTGATTAATTTACCAGAAATTGTGTGAATTCTTCTTAGTTGCAAATCATCAATATGTGGTCTGTTGCAGAGAGGTGCCTCCCTCTACTTAAAGGCTGTGGGCAGAAGTTTCTCTCTGGTGCTTGAAATGATTCCTAAAACTGTGATTTTTAACCACTGGAATAGCGTTAGCACCACCTAGAGGCACACATAAAAACCACGCTTACATTTTACCCAGAAAGACCAATTTGAAAACACCTCTATGTTACCTAGAAAGACTTTCATTTGAAATTGTCTTTATGTCATACCTCTTTAGTTTAAGGAGGCTCCCTTGGGCCAGTTGTTTTGGGGGCTATTTTATATATAAAATTATACTCCAATATCTTCACCAAATACTATATTTTTAATCACAAAGATAAAAGGAATGTTTTTTTCTCTTTCATCTTCTGCCTTGAAAGAAAGAAACCTAGAAAGAAAATTAATCTAGATTTCTTTTCATATAATTTGAATGGACAGTCTCCTCAGCTATGAGAGCCAAAACCCACAAATGGTTCTGTTTTAAACAAATTAACAAATTCTATTAAAACTGCAGTCTTAGTATACCTGATTTTGAACATAGCTGACCAGATTTATCTTTCAGGTGAGCTCAGTCCCCTGAGAATATTGCCATATATAGCTACCTTCAGTATCTCCTTAAGGCTCAGATATACTTTGCCTGCTATCTTTTTCTTGGTCCGTATCATGTTAGTGACTCCAAGATGTCCTGTGTTTGGCCAGTATATCTATGTCCTTCATTTCCTACAAGTTCTAAGTTTCTGAGATTTTTTGCAGTTGATCCCTCAATACATGACTTTGTTTTTCTTAATTTTTTCTTCACTTGTGCCATGAAATGACAGGAATGACCTGTTGTTGGAGGAACTGGGACAAACATTACTGCAGGGGCAGCCACAGCTGCCAACCGTACGCATGCCAGCATGCCTCGTCTGCAGTCACCCCATCCTAGGAATCCCAGAGAAATTTCTCGTTTTGCCCAGAGACACATTCATAGAATTTCCCCCAGTTCTCTTTAGCGTGTCTCTGTGGTTTTCAGTCATACAAAGATTTTCTGTCACACTGTTTTTCAGAACTACCTGATTTTTCTAGCACAATTTTTTTTCTGATTTTCTGATACAATACTCCAGTTCTTCATCCTCTCAAAAAAAAAGGTCCATACTTACTTTGTCAGAAATTACATTAACAGATAATGAAGAGGTTCTTCACTCTCATCTCTGAATAATTTCCTAGATTTCTCAAAATGTACTCTTTGGAAGACAAGGCCTTGAATACTTGTCTGCATCTTACTTAATTTCAATTTAATAAATCCAGCTTCTCTGTGGTATCCTAACTGCTTTTTAAAAGTTTGTTTAGTAAAATATTCTCAGATCAGAGACTCTTTGATTAGGTAGTCTGTTAACTTTCATTAAGAACAACAAAGTTGCTGGCTTTTTTCCTACCTTATTCTTCCTAATAGATTCAAGCAGTGTGTCATTTGCTGCCATATGCAAATGTTTAAATTTGGGAAGACGTTGGCATGGACAGTTTTCCTTCTGTCTGAGCTATGCGCTTCTTTTCTTAGCATGGATGTTGTGACACCATCATTCACAAATGTTTAATGTTTAACACAGCCTAGACAAGTTAGTATTTTCTCCACTCCATGGCAGGACACTGCTGGGTGACATTGCCAGGTCTGTCTGCTCCCTGCTCAGTGCAAGACAAGTTGAGAGAAGACCAGGTGCTTTCCCCTGTCCCCCAAACTCTCCTACAGCAGAGCAGCTCACTCCTCCTCTGCTGGGGGCTCAGCCTCGGGGACAAGGGGAGGGATGGAGACCTCATGGCAGGCAAGCCTTGCCAAGGGCTCCTTCCAACCTCCTCATGGGCCTTGGGCCACCCCATGGCCAAGCGCCAGTCTGGCCTGGGGAGTGTAGTAGCAGCATGAAGGCGGGACTCGCTCAGAAGGCTGCAGGCACTGGTGGGAGATCCCCAAGACTGTGGGCTCAGAACCTCAGGCACAGAGGGTGTTAGTGTTAAACTGCTCTTTCTGCCTGCCTGGGGAGATTTAATAGCTTGTTGTGATGAAGGGGATCCTCAGCCAGGTGAGAGATTGAGGTGTTCTCTCATGGCAGCCAAGTTCAGCTCAGCTGTGGAGCAGCATGCGGGGGCCTCGAAGCAGATTCTGAAATCTCTGTCTGCTTTGTGTCTATATTCCTTGTGACTGCCATAAGAGTGATCCCAGGGGACATCCAGCTGAGTTCGTACAGTTGGAGGAGTCTCACTGTGATTTGAGTGTGTCTGTAGGAGGGTCCAGCATTAATCCTTACAGGACTGCTGTGAGGATTGGCTGTAGTTTAAAACTAGGATGTGTCTTCCCAAATCAAGAAAAAAACACTTTTTGAAAGAAAGGATGTGCAAGAATACTTGAACAAGCAGAAACAGCCTCAGATTGTGTAAGGGGCAGTTTAGACTGGATATTAGGAAAAATTTAATCACTGAAAGCTTGTCAAACACTGGAACAGGCTGCCCATGGAAGTGGTTAAGTACCTATTCCTGGAGGTATTTAAAAGACTTGTAGTTGTGGCACTCAGGGACATGGTTTAGTGGTGGACTTGGCAGTCCTAGGTTAACGGTTGGATGTGATGATCTTGAAGGTGTTTTCCAACTGTAATGATTCTGTCGAGTAGCATTCCATTTTGTAGTATTTAATAATGTTTGTTTCCAGATAATGCTATGGAGTCTGTATGCTCCTGTGTCTCAAAGTAAATAAACACTTCAAGGCATCACAGAGAGTAAAGTGTCCCTGGTAATGACTTAGTGATTCTGAATGAGGCTCACAAATACAGTTTGGGAAAGATGTATGCCATCTTTTCTTGTCAATTTTATTCTGCTCTTGGAAGAGCATAAACAGAACAAAATTAATTAATGTGGAAAAAAAGACAGGGTTTTTTTGAGGCTACTGCTTACCTTTTGGTCAGTTTAAGTAATGATGGCACATTGATGATTCTTTTTAGACAACATATTGTTTTCTAAAATAGCTAAGGACTGTGTGTTCTTAGGTGAAAAGACAGTAGCCAAAGCACTCAGTGCTTCTACACTACCATTCTCAATCAGAGTACTAAATCAAAGTGGAAGTAATCATCTAGAATTGGGTTATAAAGTCAAGAAGACTGAAAGCACAGTCTAGTAATTTAACCTCCACATTGAAAAGGCAATAATTAGTTTGCTTTTTGTCTTCTAGGGCAAGAGATAGGAATGAAAAATTGAATGCAATTGTATGGACAGATTACTGGACTGAATAATGACTTTGGTTTTGTTTGTTCTTTTGTTTGTTTGTTTGTGTTTGTTTGGAGAAACTAAACTTCACCAACCTAAACCTGTTCTTTTCACTCAAAAGACTGAAAACAGAATATGTTTATAAAACCAGATCTCAAATATGAGGCCCAAGTTGTTAGATTAGCAGTGTGCCATTCTGGGCATTTGTATTACTAGCTCAGCAATTCCACTGGCAGGAAAAGCAATATGTGATTTTGAAAGCTGTGTTAAACTTTCTGACAAGTGCAGAGCCAGAATGAAAATATATAATTAGCTGAATTTTATAAATTGATTTACATTATTTAAAATGTTACCTTACTTTGGTTATTTCAAGTAATTGCTATTAATGAAGAGTTACTAAAAATCTGTCTTCTATACTGTCTTCCATATAGGTTAGCGTTCACCAAACTAATTCCTCTGCATCTCTGTTCCTCTGAGTTGGTGCTGACTGTTTTCCTGTGCAAAGATTAGGCTCCTACATGCTGATATCTGGCATTTTTGAGTTTGTAAAAGACTGTTACCATAGCCCTAAAAATACATTTGTTTGTCTTAGTCATATTTCTATCAGATTTACTGTAGATATATTATATCTGATAGATTGCCTTGTCCAATGTAGTACGCCAGAGGACAGCCACAGGGGACAATTATTAGTTGCATAGGCAGGATTAATATTTACAGCTTCAAAGCCCAGTACTTAAAGCCTTGACTTAAAGCTTTGCACACACTTAGGACAAAAAGTACTTGCTCTAGTCTAAAGGCTTGTGTTGTTAACCTGTCAGTCAAATGACAGTTCCTCTTATTTTTTCTGCAGAAAAATGTAGTGTTTCAACTTACAGTACATCATGTGTACTGTCTAATTTATTAATGAATTATGGGTCCTTTGTATCTGATCAGATCTGTCTTATAGATCTGCTAAATCTGTTCCTACTTTGGTGTTCTCCTTTTACAAGATTGTAACTTCATCTTTTTATAACTTCTTACTGTTCTTTCACTTTAGTTTTCCTAGCTAGTTTCTCTTTGTTGGTTACAGTAAAATTTAGGAGCATGTCATAGACATGTAAGCTGCAAGTCAACAAAGCAAAAATATTTTACTAACATTTTATACATACACTTGAAGAACCTGCTGTGATTCTTTCTATTTCTTTTTTTTCATAAATTGTCTGAGTAATCAGTCTGTCACATCCTAATGAAAGAAAACAGTTCCAAATATTGTGACAAGTTTCACAAATATTTTTATTCATCCTAACACAGCAACAAAGGTTTTGTCTTTGGCTTTTGGTGTTGGAATTTTTTTCATTGTTGCCAGTTTTTTGGTTTTTCTGTCACTCAGCTACTTCTGACCCTAATTTTTACCTTCATCTTAGCTTAACTAGTAAAAAATATTTTATATGTTATGCTTGGTAATTCATTGGCAGAATTCAGAAACAGATATAAAAAGTTTAAAATAAACTGAAAAGAATTTTGTACTTACTAAAAAATAAGATTTTGTGAGAGGAAAAAGCATGCATGTGTATGTTTACATTACGTAACAGAAGCTCTTCTGATTCTGGCAGAGTACAATTGTCATATGTTCATCTTTCAGTTTTTCTGTTAACTGTCTCCTCTGTTTCCTGTCCCCAAACTTACACAAAACTGTGTAAGTTTTCTTTGCTGTGAACTCCGTCCTTTTCAGTTCCTCAGTTGTTCAGTTTGGGGTTCTTGGCTGGAGGAAAGGTGTGTTATTCTTTCCTACGCTCTGAGTTATTTAGTCTAATGCTGAAGAACTTTTATGCATTAGAGACTGCGTTTAAAGTAGTTCCTTGGGGTATCAGGATCCATAATGCAGTGTACTTGATCTGAGCATTAGAATATAGGCCAAAGACTTTAGTGGTGGTATGTTTTTTGTGAGCTAGTGGTGAGTGGGAGGTGTTTGGCTTTTTTCACTCTGGGTCTTTGTCAACACGTAGATACCTCAATTGTCATTTAGACTTCAGAGTATCTGAAAAGGACCTTAAAATTCCAAAGGGAGATTTTTTTTCTCTCCTTCCCTTTCTCTCTACCTCCTAGTCCCATTCTGGGGAAAAACTTCAGTCTGTTTTGTTGTTTGTTTGTTTTTTTTTCTTTTTCAGAAAAGGTCAAAACTTTGGCCACATCTGTGTCCAGTTTCAGCAGCTGAATGTACTGTTCCCCTTGCTAATGCAAGCCTTAACTGGTTTTTTTTTTTGCCTTTTTACTTGCACACAAAGCCATGCCATTTAGCTAAAACTTTGTGTTTGCTTTTTACTACTTTTAAATTACTTTCAACAATTTATACAATATGAGGGGGGCTTTGCTACACAAGAACAATGTGATTCTGGAAAGCAGCAACACCTCCTTTTCAATAAAGGTCAGGAAAATTTGCTGTGAAAGATAAAAAGGAAAGTAACTTCAATTTAAGCTTCCTGGTAATAATATCTTGGGTTTGCTCCTTGGTTTTAAATATTACACATCTGCTTGGTCTTAGGCTATCTCACAGATCAGAGACAGATATGTTGTAGTCTTGGATGCTTGGTTAGTCATATTTGTCTTGTAAGGTATGAGAAGCCTTTGTGGGTGTTGCTGGAGAGCGTCAGTATTTTTATGAAGTTTTTCTGGTTGCAGACAGTGTGGCTACAGCCTCTCTAGTCCTCAGTGTTTGCACTGTAGTACAAGAAAACTTTTCATGGTGACCCACCTAACACATTATCTTAAGTTAAAATTTAAAGACTCAAAGGCACAAACTGCTGTCTCAGAAGGCACAGTTTGTGTCTGATCCTGAAATGCTGACAGCTCTTGCAAATCTAGCGGCTGTGTCTAACGAGCTGTATAAACAGCACTCTTATTTTGGAATTTAAAGACCTCATTTCAGTTACTGTGAATGTTAGGAGTGCACAAGCCTGTTTGCTCTGGTTCTTCAAGCTCATTTTCCTTCTGTTCTGTCATGTGACACAAAAGGGACAGACAGGTTCTTTTAAGGATCCTGGGCAGAATAATGATGACACTAACCTGTAGTTAAAATTACAACTTTATTTTCTTCACAGGCTACTATGATTAGTATGGAACAGAATTTAAGATTAGGATGGCCCAGGATTTTTAGAAGCAGAATCAATGTAGTACAATTTATAATTGCATAATACAGCTCTTGCAATGCAACTTATCTTAAAATTTCTAATCACCTGGACCTTCTGCACGTTGAGTCAGATCTTAATCGTGGTTCTCTGTATTAATATAAAAAATCATAATCTAGACTCACATATACAAGAATACAAGCGACTTCCTCAAACCTCCAACAGTGGAGGCATCCCTGGTCACTGGGAGGTCTTGGGTCTCTCAGTCCAGCAGCAGTTTGGGTCCAAGTTCCCCACTTAGGACTTGCTGATTTTATAGACAGCTCTGTGTGCTCTTAGGCTTCCTTCAAGGTCAACAGCAGCACCTCCCTGGCCGGGTGCCTGGGGCCTTCAGGGATGGCCGGGAAGGGAGTAATTGTCCTGGCGCCCAGCAACCTTGAGGCGGGCCGGGAAGGGAAGAAGAAATCTGTTTGGTTTTTCTGCTTGGTTCAGTGGACCTTCAGGGCCTGATAGTGGGGGGAAGGGAATGAATTCTCTGCTCAGACACAGAGAGTGGTGGCTTGACTCACAAAATGCTGTTAGTTAGGCTAACCACAGTGGGGGACACAGGTCACATTATGTGCTTTCTTTTCCATGAACCTTTTGAGAGTGTGAGGGAGACACTGAATAAAATAAGTTGTTAAGCATTTATTTTGTCTCTTTCCTTCTGCTTTTATTCGGTAGGAACAAACATTTTGGTTGTTTTAGGGAATTTTACCTTGCATAGAGATTGGTGTGATATAGAGGAGACTGACAAGATGTTAGCTCATCAGGTTCAAGGAAGGCACGATGTAATGGATTCCACAGTATGTTAAATCCTTCTAAAGCTGATGTTTATCAGAGCTGAGCATGTGCATTCTTCCTTGGTTTAGAGGTGGGAGGTTACTTGTTTTCTTTTCTGTACTATCATCCTCAAGTCAGAATCCTTGTATGTTTGGGTACTGCTGGGAAACAGTAATTCCAGTTTTTCTCTGGAAAACTATCCCATTATAAAATTGCACATCTGTTGGTTGCCACAGGGGTCTGCTTAATGGGATTGGACTGATCTGCTAATGAAATGTGGTAGCTAACAGCTTGCTGTGTACTGCTTTTCATAGGCTGGGCCACTGCATCTGACTTTTGTAAAGCATTGCCCTTTTTTACCAATGCTGAACCACATTCCTAAGTAACATCTTTAGGATCCCAGTACTCACCAACTTAGTAATAATTTTCTTTGTGACCACGTACCAAGCAGGGTAGTCAAGAGATAATCTAATTACTAAACTGAGGAACTCTAACTTGAAAATTAGATCTCTAAAGTCACCTTCTTCCAGTATGCAATAAATTACCTTTTAGATGGTCATAGCTCCCTGAATTTGGATTCATTAGCTTAGATGTCATCTTTTTAGCTGCCTGAAGGTGGCTGAAATATAGCATGCCTAGAGTACCTTATGCCTGTTGCTGAGTTACTCAGTTAAGTCTTATGTGCAACTGATTTATGAGAATGCATTTCTTAAGCAGAATTTTAAATCCTGTATTGTAAAAGGAAGTCGTAGAACTTAAATTGCCTAGCATGTTCTTGTACAACTTTTTTTCTGGGAGAACCCTTGGTGGTAAAAGCTGAGGAGCCAGCTGAGGATTGGTACCTAACTGAGACCTTTTCACAGCTTTTGAATACTTTCCTGAAGAGTTGATCTAAAGCTAATTCAGGAGACAGTCAGTGTCAGTACCTTGGATGTACATAATCTCTGCTTCTTCAGGTGAACTACCATCTCTTTTCATCTGTTCATGATGATTGTTGGCTAATTTCCTCTCCCATGTTGCTTCTTGTTTTCCAAGAGAAACAGCTCCAGTAATACAGGAATTTCTTCTATTAAACACCATTGCAATAATGAAGTTCTTCCCTGTCCCTAGGGATTCAATTTCTTCCTGCTGCCTTTTTCCATGGAATTGCATTACAAAATTAACATAAGCGTGTAAGGGTGCCCCTTTCTTAATCTAGGGAGTTCCCTAAAATGTAATGCTTTCTGATATATCAAGGCTTTTTTTTTGTTTGGCCTAGATTTTTTGCTGCACATGACATTTCGATGAAGTGCTGTAACAGTCTTGAGAGATTCTAGATTATGAAGGTACATGAATCTTGCTAAACCAGTATCCTGATTTTTCACTATCATCTCTTTGCAGTGACTGAGTGTGATAAAATGATATATATCAGCTGAGGTTTGTGGAGAGAGGTAATGGTCTTTTATTATGCTGGCTTGGGTAATGGGACAGGGTGCCACGCAAGCTTTTGGTCACATGGTGACCTCAGAAGGCTCATAAAGACCCAGATGCACATCAGGTCTTTTTTCCAGTTGTATTAGTTAAACTAATAAAAGGAATTACATCTCCACAGAAACACTGCGTGACTGTCAGCCTTCATGATCTAAATGTGCAGCAACATGGCAACCATTACCAAGACTGAACATGCTTTCCTATGTAGTCACAGCAGTTCCCTCCTCTCTTGTTTTCCATATGCACTTTTCTTTTCAGGTCTAGGGGATCTCATAGTCAAGATGTAAAGTTCTCTTTAATCAGTGTGAATGGTAAGTAAATTGGGAAACAAAATGTGTCTAAATCAAAATGGAAAGTTTTGCTTTGTAGTGCCTCTGGCATGTTTCGCCACCAATTTAGAGCATGTTTTTAATAAGTGAGACTCACATTTATAACTCTGGGAACCTAAAAGTCATCCATGTTTCAGGTATAGGATGGTGTAATCTATCACCACGTCATATTTGTTTGCTTTAAAACTAATTTGTGTCCATGAGCACAATGCCTCACAGGATAACATTTATTGTTGCCTTTCAGTTGCTGAATGAGGGATACTAGAAACTTGTTTATGAGATTACTTCATGCAAGATTATTTCCTGATGGAGATGATGATTACACTCAAAAGCAGTTTAACTAATTAAGTGTTAGAATGTGTCAGTAATGGTCTCTTTACTTGCCCTGTTTTATCTCCACAGATCTTCTCTGTTTTCACGTAAATAGGTTTTACTCCATGATGAAAGAAGCATTTGATGATTGTTTTAAAGAATTTAGTGTTGCTTACAAAATTCCAGTTTCCCTTCACCTTTTTTCTGTAAACGCTGGGCTTTTTTAAGATCTACTGAAATATTTCCCTTGACTTTTCAAGGGAAAAAGAACCCTTCAAAAGGAAGTTATTGATCTTAATGCAGAAACAAATGAGGCATCAACAGCTCTGTTGAGGCAGTGAGTAAGCATAGCTACAGAGGGATGCTAAAACATAAAACTTGCTATAGCTTAAAATTGTGTCATTATGTTCAGCTTACTGACGTACTTATGACACAGAGGAGCATACTGGTGTCCACCTGTGTTTGCCGGCTGTATGGACTTCCAAGACAAATTTTGGCTTAAACAGGTAAAATATTCTGGTGGTTTACATTGCTTCTCTTCAGAATTCTTTACTTATATCTGATTACTCTGAGGTATTTAAGGTGAAATATTTAATGTCTTTCCTTATCATATAAATGTGTGTGTTTGTCTATAAGAAGTATCAATATGACGTGTCTGTCTAGGCAGTTAAAATGATCAAGAGGAGGGAGCCAGCAAGATGCTTTTGCTGTGGTGGTTTTTATATTGTCAACAATCCCTGTAGTACCTCTGTTCCATTAGCAATAACATTTTTTTTGCAGGCAGTGTAAGGCTAATGGCTGTTCAGTATGTAAGTTGATTTTTTTAACTGTGATCTAATTAATTATTGAGAAACCTGATCTTTTTAAGAGCAGAAAATACAGCCATAGTGCCCAAACATACACGTTTTCACAAACTGCGTGCATTTACTTTTCTAGTAAAATGTGCAAACACTCCTCAAGTCTTCTAAAGATTATCTGAAGAAGCCAGATCTCTGTGTTTTCAATGTTATTGAAATTACAAGACTCTCATAAGTAATCTATAAACCTCTAGCTGTAGTCTTCTCCAAGCCCTCATGGCTTTTTATTATGGCTCTTGAAATGATACATTAAATAAATTTTGGTCAGTTGCTAGTAGGTTATCCTTACCTTACCTATCCTTACCTGGGTATCAGTACTCTTCTGATTCATACCTCTTTTTTTGGTTTGGAAGTTACAGCATCCTTAATGTTAGGACAGAGAAATTTAATATAGTTAATGCCACCTGAGATTTTTGTCTTAATGATTGCAAACAATAACAGACATCTTGCTTATCTTGATTATGAATGAACATCTAGAGTTAGGCTGATGTAGGAAGAATTATTTTTACTAACTGGAGTGGGAAGTGGTCTGTTCTCCAGTTCATGTTCCTCCCTCCCCCCACAAATATCACATTACAATCTTATAGTCCAACTCTAGGCCTGACAAAAAAAACCAGTTAAGTGAAAATGATAGTGAAACTGTTACTTTCTGAAAACATTTGAGCCAGGTGTTCTGCCTTATCTGTGTCTCTACAATGGTATCTCCTATGGGTTTTTCTTCAAATTTTAGTCTCTTTTTTCAGATGCCATTTAGGAAACTTCATCTCTTGATATTGAAGTAATCTAAATGTGAGAGTAGTGGGGTTTTATTCCTTTTGCAAAATATCTACAGTGATGAGCAATTATATAAAGAAAATGTCATTGGTTAAAAATCATGGATTTGCTTCACAGCTATTTGAGCAATTTAAATTTTAAACTTCTACATAAGTGCTTGTAAATGAAGGAAACTTTTTTCAGAACCTTTTTTTTAACATAGTAAACCTTGTGGTGTTTGAATTTTATGTCTAAATCTGTTTTAAGCCTCTTTCTGAATGGAACTCCTGGAAGAATTGTAATCATAGAATCATAGAATATGCTGAGTTGGAAGGAACCCACAAGGATCATTGACTCCAGCTCCCAGCCCTGCACAGGACACCCCAAGAGTCACACCATGTGCCTGAGAGCATTGTCCAAACACTTCTCGAACTCTGTCAGGCTTGGTGCTGTGACCACTTCCCTGAAGAGCCTGTTCCAGTGGCCAACCATCCTCCAGGTGAAGAACCTTTTCCTGATATCCAACCTAAACCTCCCCTAACACAGCTTCATGCCATTTGCTTGAGTCCTGTCACTGGTCATGAGAGTGATGGGGAAGAACATATTCATATATACATATAGCACTTTTAATATTAGCAGACGTAGGTTTGGTTTTACCAGATGTCTTTTGCAGGTCCCTTAAAAGTAATTCCTGATCCATACACTTGAGACAGAAGTTGAAAACTACTGGGCTCTATTCTCATAAAATTTCTTATGTTTGTTTGGTTTTTTCCCTGTATTCTTAGCCAGTAACTGTTCTACCACAAACCCCAAGAACTTACAGCTCTTCTCTAGAGTAACTGGTGATGTTCAACACAAATTTGTTCTGTCACAGCTCAAGCTCACTCAGGCTGCACTTGAATTCCTAGCTTATGGATAGATGTTAAAATTAACATGGTTGGTTAATTCATATAGAGTCAGTTCTACTTGGCCTTTCCTAAGATGTAGAGAAAGGAATTCTTTCTCTTGGAGATTTTTCATTTGTCCTTCTAACACTCATTCACTTTTTAGCCTGGTAAGAATTACCATCATCTAAAACAACACTGATGCAGCTAATGGAGTTTTTGCAGTGTGTTTGTTTTTCTTATTGCCAGTGTGGGATCTAAATAATTCTATACGAAAACAACAAGGAATGTATACACTGAAAAGTATGGAGTAACTTCTGTGACCTCCCTGTACGAGTGCTCTTGCTCCATTCTGCATACTACCAGTGCAATTTTTGGGTAGTCTCAGTGTTGAGGGGTGAGAGTGTTTAAATTAAAAGGAAAAACCAGCTGCTTAACTGGAACAGTTCTCATGTGTTCTGCTGTGTAGTTGTCAGGGTCAAGCATCTGGTTGAAAAAAGAATATTCTTCATGGCATTGTGAAAATATGCCACGTATGACAGTAATTCTTACTACCTACCCATGGTCATTCTAACTTGCTGTTCTTGAGAGTATGTTTATTTTTAAATATTCAAGTTAATATCATGCACCATTGAAATGTTCAGTCTTGAGACAAAGAATCTCAAAGTTTAAAAATATTTTAGTAGTCACACTATACTGTTAGCACAGTAATCACAATATGTGGAAATTGAGGAGTTAGCTTTATTATTAGACTCCTTTGGAAAACATTCACTTCCTGAAAGATATACTACATGAAGTCTTGCTATGCTGCTTAATATCTGAAATATTGAGAAAGAATGTTACTTAACTTGAGTTTAATCTTTTACATACCAGTTGTAAGGAACTGTAATTAAGCAATCATGGGTAAAATTTTAAATTAAATGAAAACATCTTTTTTTACATTCTTGGGATTTTCACCTGGGAACATATTTCCCTCCTGAATTTTAAAGTGCCAGATCCATTTTCTGGATTAAAAAATATCCATTTTCTGGATTTTAAAAGACTTATTTATTTTAAACTTCTGGTACAATTAAAATATTGATAGAAATGGAGTTTGGAGCCTTCAGAGAGGAGAGGGTTTTTGAGGGACTGTATAAAAATACTGTGTCTTGCTGAAAGAGTAGAAAAATATATTGGTGTCCTCAGAGCTGCCATCATCAGAGGACCAGGTTCCTTTCTGTGACAGACACTGAACTGTTGCTGATCAAGCTGTTTGGATATTGAAGTTGATATTTTGGCAACAAAAACACTAAACAACCCTGAGGACAAAAATTATTGTGTCAAATGTAGTGATGATGATCAAAATGTCAGAAAATTTACTTTTCTCTGAAAAATGAAATTTGGTAAATTCAATTAATCAAATTTCTGGATTTGGAAATACAGTGTTAGGAAGCCCTAACATTGATCCTTGTTCATGTTGATCCACAAGTAAGCAAGTTAAAATAATGCCCTTCCTTATTGCATCCTGTTTGCCTTCAGCTGTGGCTGAAGTTGCTCTGATTCATGACAGCTGGTTCAGCATTTTCTAGCTTGTGATCACAGCTGGTTTGAGTTAGCTGATTTTGAACTGAAAATGGGCAAAGTAGTAGGACAAAGGAAGAGCATTGTGTGGGGTAGGAGGCCATGTTGGGAAGGATTAGGAGACGTTACATGTTTGGATGTTGAAAAAGTGCAATGAGATGGCTCAAAAAAGTGTGCCACTCCACAACTCTACCTGTCCTGTTCTACTTGTAAATTATGAAGAAGAAATGGAGGTTTTTGAAAGCTCCATTAGGATGGAAGGAGGCTGGGAGAATTCTCTTCTGTTGAAAGGAACAAGCACGAGAAAAGGAACCCTTTATTCTGTCTCTGTGGCGACTTCTTCCTTACAGACCTGCTGGTTCTCAGGGTATTATGCATTTTTACTTGGTAGGTTATGAGTTAAAAAGTGAATTTGGGGAGGTTTTGTTTGTTTGGGTTTTCTGCTTGTGTTGGAAGTGGAGTTAAGGCAGAAGTGGGCAGTGGTGAGGACAAAGTGTTTAGTCATTGTTAGCTGTTGTGGTCAAACAGTTGCTCCAGGTGAATCATGAGACACACATGCATTTTTCTTGTTCAGAATGGCAGCTTGCGTTCAGTGTTGGTCTGAAGTTGGAACGGGTTTTTTGGGCTTCCTACACGATGAGTGCAAATGCTAGTTGTTAGTGCAACTTCTCTGCTGAGTTAAGAAGAGGTATTCTAGTTGGGCTCTTAAAAGGGAATTTCAGTAGTGTTCAGTATAAGGATATGCCAGAATGAACATACATTGTGGACTCTGGAACTATCATCTGATATGCTAACGAAATACATCTTCTTGAACAAAACAAAGACCTGTAAAGTTGTTGCTGTTTTCAATCAACTGCAGCTCTTTCAGACAGTTCAGTAATACTTGAGACCTGCCTGGCAAAATCTGACAAATTTGAACCGGGCATCTTTTGGTTTAAAGCCCCCTTTCTAGAATATGCTTAAGAGTTTTAATGTTTGACATATCTTTTTGCTGATGTCAGGTTATCCTGCAGAATGGTAATTTAATGAAGCTTTTTAATATGGATAAAGTGGATTGCATTTTCCTCCATGTTTTCTGGAGGGCTGGAGTTGAGAAGCTGTTGAGCAAATGTGGCCTGTTTTGACGCCATGCTTTAACTTCTTTGCTAGAAAGCAAAAGACCACATAAGTTGATAGGCAGACTGCCATGTTTTGACTCCAAGAGAACATAATAAAAGCTTAAGAAAATGCAGTGACTGCCATCTGTATGCTCCTGTAATTGGAGCTGGTTACCCAAATAGTATGAGTGAGCACTTCGGCAAGGCTGAGATTAAGAAGCTTCCTGCAGTCCTGAGGAACTCAGAGTGTAACCTACTGATTTTGCATCTCTGCTGCAGGGTATATGAAACTGCCACCACTTTACAAACGAAGTGAACACTAGATTAAGATTTGCACAAGGCCGTGGTACCATCAAGTTATTTCACCCATTTCCCTGCCACAGTTAGTAGAATTTGTCTACTGTATTGTCGTTTGAAGCATTTCTGTTGTTTAAGATTTACCTCTTGTAAGTCTCCTTAGGCTTCTCCCTAATCACAAGATCATTAATTGAAACATTCTAAGAAATAATCCAGTTCTGGTTTCTATTTTCAGTTTAAAGGTATGGAAAAAATTATTTGTTTGCTGACAATTTACTGTGTATGTACACACAGAGGCACCCATGTTCTTGTACCCATGTTGCCTGTGGCTTCCAAAAATGCTGAAAATTAACATATAGTTGAAATGACATGATTCTGTGATATCAAATAATTTGGCTTACTAATAAGATCCTTTCCTTTAGTGAAGACCTCCTTCCTTTTTTACTGCTTTGCTCATACAGTTTCAGAGAGAGTATGCATCATTATGATGAGTAGTATGAACACAGGGGTTAAAATGGGATTTACTCCTTAAGAAGTTACTACAACTGAGGTGCAAGACAAGTCAGTCATTTAAGAAAAACATAGTTGTGGGCTGTGTACAAACCAAAACTTGCTTCATCACTTGCATTTCGACTCCTGTCTGGCATGGTTACTAATCTTGTTACCAAGAAAAACTCTATGACTGGATGTATGTTATCCTAAAGTTTGCATAAAATCAAAGAAATTAAATTGTTAGTTAAAACTTCTGCTTATTTTATGCAATGAGGCATGTGGCTGGCTTCAGTCACTTTTGGTTGTCTTTTTCAGAAGGTCCAAATTTTTGTCAGGGTTACCTTTTATTGGAACACTTCTAAATAATTTGGGGTTGCACAGCACATGGTGTGTTAATGCTTTCTTTTTATTTTTAGTATGCTAGAACTATCTGTTCCACCCTACAGCATGAGCTGGCTTTCCT
>WEIT01003335.1:83994-94296 GCA_013389985.1 Dryoscopus gambensis | reverse complement strand
TTCACATTCCTCGCAGTTCATCTGCCTATAAATGTTTTTAGAGTACACTGAATGAAGATGCTAAGATACTGTTGTGTTAAGTCATTAACAATAAAAATCAAACATGAAATTTTGTGGTGTGTTTAGCC
Source organism: Dryoscopus gambensis (assembly GCA_013389985.1). NCBI lineage: Eukaryota > Metazoa > Chordata > Aves > Passeriformes > Malaconotidae > Dryoscopus > Dryoscopus gambensis. The sequence continues at coordinate 94,168 of WEIT01003335.1, read as the reverse complement.
CAAACACATTTGACTGCTACTGCAAAATCAAGAAGCCTCTACTTTAAACAAAAATCTTATTTGGAAGCTTCTAACCTAAATTCAGCATTTGTGACAGTTGTTGAGAGTGTCCTTGGGGGAATATTTATCTTTTTTTTTTTTCTGGTAGAATGATTTGTGTTTTGTGGAAAGCAAAGAGCAAAAGTGATTAGGGAAGGCAGTGTGAAATGTGTTGTCTCAGACTTGGGGAGAATCTGAATGTGTTTTCCAAGACATTAGGAAATGAAGGAGCCCAAAAGAGGATATACTCCTGTTCAGCTAGCAAGCTATATTTTCTGAGAGGTGGGTGATTTTCATTGGATAATGTTCATCCAAAACAAAACCATTCTTTTGGGATGTTGCAGTATAAAGCACCATGTATTTACAAAGCAGCAGAGGTTGCCACTTCTTGCTTTACCTCAGTGTTTATTGATCTAAGAATACTAACAAACTTACAGCTGCCTGTAGTTCACAAACTGCAGTTTTTGCAGCAGGCTCCCTAGGATTTTTGAGCATACTTTAGGAGTAATGCTTCCACTGGTGGAGCCTTGAACTTAAACTGCTGCTAAGCAAGAGTCATAGATCTTGTGATCCCACAGTGGAAAAAAGAAAACAGGTGGTAGGGCTAGATGTAATGGCTCTTTCCATTTTTACCAGTGCTCTGACAGCTTGCCCTAGGAAGCTTTCCCTTTAGAAAAGAAATAAAATAGTAAATAGAACTGGCCAGGCATATACAGTGCTTATCAGCCTCTGACTCCCACTATAAATCTTTAATGCATAAATTAAGAGTTGGTCCTTTACTTGTTTATGCAGCAATAAAACACTTTATTCTTCATTAAAAGAAAAAAATCTTTTGTTGTCAGTGTATGACATGCTTAATTCAGTAACATGGTAGTTAAATTTGTGTTGTCTGACAACGCCTGTGCACGGCTTTAAAAACAAAAAGTCTTGAGTAAGCCGTTGATTCATAGCAATATCTCTGTATTCTTTACCAGATCCAGATCAGTACCTAAATAGAGCTGCATGCGCCCACAGTCTTGTATTTAGTAATACTTATGTATTTAATATCTGTGTCTTCTAACACAGTTCCTTTTCCCTCATGGAAGAAAAGGTTTTGAAGTGAGAATGCCGAACATGTTTGAGTCAGTATGAACAGCTTTGCATCGGTATTGTTCTCATCAGCAGCCACTCAGGGATGAGCAGAGAGCACCGTGTCCCTGACACAAACGTAGATTACATCAAGAAAGAGGGAGCAAGCGGAACTGATGCTACTTCATGTGGATCACCACAGCAGATACTATGTCAGGACCCTTCAACACTCAAATGAGCATTGCATCCACATTTGGATCTTTGTCAGAATACTTAGGGAAGTGAGTCTTAAATACCTGTGCATAATATGTCACTTCCGGCATATCGGTATCCAAATCTTGGTGGGTTAACCAAGCTTTTTTTGAAAAAGCTTTGAAAAGTCCACCTACCTCACTGCTTTTATATTAATTTCTTCCGTGATACAGCCTTTTCTTCAAACCCTTGTGCTAGTTACTAAATATAGCAATGATGGCTTACATGAGTTATCTCAAATGAATATTTAAAGGGTTAGACTCTTGATTCAGGTCATACTGGTTTTATCCTTTAGATAGTGGGGTGACTCAAAATGCCTTTTTCAGATGTCTTTAACCTCTCCAGCTGTCTTGTCAGTGAGGATGAGTCAGAAGCTGGAGTCCTACAACACTCCCTAAATCTGGAAAGCTCAGCTGTTGCCATAACTGATTTGGCAGCTTGGGGCAGGATGGGCACTGGTGTACTACTGAGGTGACAGCAGCTTTTCCAGAGTGCTCCTGCATTTTTCAGGGAAGAGAGGAAAGTCTCTTTGTCCTTTGTTTTATTCTACACTGATAGTGAAAACAGTATTTTCCAGAGGAACTGAGCTGACTGGGCTATAGTAGAAAACTAGTTCTTGGTAACTTCTGAGGATGATAGCATGGAACACTTTGTTCACTTCCTAAGAAGAAACAGTAAGTCTGGTATTTGGGGCAAGGTGCTGAACTTGTAGAATTTGTGTGGCACAGGATGCAGTTGTTCTGTGGTTCCCTTGAGTCTGAAAGAAAGTTAGGTGCCTGGTCCAGGCAGAAAGAAGTCCATTAAGAACAGGGTATTCCCACTGTTTGGTAGATACATATACGGCCTACACACAGACTGATTTCATGTGTTCAGTCCCGAAATACCCATACCTATGTCACTCAGTGCTAAGGGGACAGACAGGTTCTTTTAGGGATCCTAGGCAGGATGATGATGATGATGATAACCTGTAGCCATAATTAAAGCTTTATTTTTTTTTAGCAGGCTAGTATAATTATTATATCACAGAATTTATTCTGAAATGACACAGGATTTTTAGAAGCAGAATCAATTTAGTCCAATTTAGAAGTAGCCTAATACAGCATTTATAATACAACCTAACTTACAATTGCAGCTCTGTGTGCTGTTAGGCCTCTCTCACGGTCATCAACAGCACCTCCCTGGCCAGATGCCTGGGGCCTTCAGGGCTGGCAGAGAAGGGAGTAATTGTCCTGGTGCCCAGAAACCTTGAGGCAGGTCAGGAGAGGAAGAAGAAATCTGTTTGGTTTTTCTGCTTGGTTCAGTGGACCTTTGGGGCCTGATAACAAGGAAAAGGGAACAAATGCGTTATGTACTTGGTTACAGAGAGTGGCTGCTTGCATTGTTATAGAATGGCATTGGTTATGCCAACCACATAACGAGGGGTCAGGAGCAGGGGGTACTGGTCTTATGTATGTGATAGTTTTGGTAGCACTGTCCCATGGATGTTAAGTAGAAATAGCCCTCCTCACAGTGAGGGTAAAAAAATACTTCATAGAAAGTCATTCTGTACAAACTATGTTTAGAGCCTGTAGGTTGCATTTGCATTTGCATTTGCTGCCTTGAAGCCTTCCAATGGGGAGCTCTGCACTTCATGACCACCTGGCAACAGCATATAAGACACAGTGATTTTACACTTTTCAGCTAGCCATAGTAACAAACTTCTATTGTCATAGATTTTTTTCCCCTGTTCCAAAGAAGCAGGAAACTCTACAGATCTAACAGCAAAGTTCTTATTGGTATTTCTTTTAAAATTTCATTTAAAATGTTAGGTCCACAGGTGTAATGAAACATTGCTTTCCTGAGTTTTGTGGATGTTTACTATGGCTGCATGTTTTAGCAGATTTCTGTTTTGGTTTTGCTTTTAGGGTAATGTTAAAACTGTTACACAAACAATGCTTTCATTTTGCTTCCTCAATGTCTCCTACAGGCTTCAATAGAAATGCACACAGGAAACAAGATTTAGGTCTAGCATTTTCGTTGTTATCTTTGAAATACAGCTTTTACAATAGTAATAATAAAATTTTCAACTGTCTTTGAATATTTTTTTAAACTAGCTAGCTGGATTTTGAGTAGTCTGCTGAGTAGTTGTGAAAAGGAACTAGTCTGTATAATAAAGTTACTAAGCCTCAGATCTGCTTTAGTCAGGATCTGTGTTCAAGTACTTTAAGTACTTGAAAATAGAATTGTCTTGCTTTTATTGTGCTTTATCGCTCTTCATAAATCCTTTGCTGGGAAGAGAGAATCTCAAGGTATAGTGTGCTCTAACTCAAGCTTCTTAGCTCTTCACTTCCAGTGCTAGGACATTGTTTTGGTTGGGATGCTGCAACTGCTTTTGCATCTGAATTACCTGAACTGGATTATAGAACTGATACAGGCTGAAAGCTTACTCTCCCTCAGGTGTCTAAAGAATTCTTTTGTGTGTGTGTTTTTTAATCCAATTTGCCTCGATCTAATAGTTATTGCAACATAGTGTGGCAGGTAGCACAGCAGTGAGGGAGTGAAAAGGATTGAATAACACTGCATTGTATGGGGAGGCAGAGGGGGGAGAAAATTATTATTGAACTAGAGCCTTTCATGTCCTTAGGATTTTTGCAGCAGTCTCTCTGTCTGTGAAGGAGCAGCACTTAGTTGAAGTTAAGGACAGCAGTTTCTGAACAGTAACATGGGGAAAACCCTTTGTTTCTTCAGGAGAAAAAGTATTATTATGTTTATGGGACTTCTTTAATAATATAACTAGTAAATGTGCAAGTGGAATGTCCTAGTGGTCCTCTGCGTGTGCTACTGGCTTTGTAAAAGAACAATTTAGGATACAGCTTTTAGAGCTTTTAATTCTGGTTCGTACTACTTGATGGTAATGCCATGCTTGTATCAGAAATAATGTGGCCAGCAGGACCAGGGCAGTGACTGTCCCTCTGTACTCAGCACTGGTGAGGTCACACCTTGAGTCCCGTGTCCAGTTTTGGGCCCCTCACTACAAGAAGGACATTGATGTGCTGGAGCATGTCCCGAGAAGGGCAAGGGAGGTGGTGAATGGTCTGGACAACAAGTCTTATGAGGAGCAACTGAGGGAGCTGGAGGTGTTTAGCTTGGAAAAAAGGATTCTCAGGGGACCTTATCATTCATGACAACTGCCTGAAAGGAGTGTGAAGCCAGGTGGAGGTCAGTCTTTTTTCCCAAGTAATAAGCAATGGGACAAGAGGAAGGAGCCTGAAGTTGCATCAGGGGAGCTTTAGATTAGATATCGGGGAAAATTCCTTCACTGAAAAGCATTGGAACAGGCTGCCCAGGGCAGTGGTGCAGTCCCCATCCCTGGAGATATTTAAAAGACATGTAGATGTGGTGCTTAGGGACATGGTTTAGTGGTGCACTTGGCAGTGTTAGGTTGATGGCAGGACTTCATGATCTTAAAGGTCTTTTCCAACTTAAATGATTCCATGATTTTCTAATACAGAACACCTGAAACTTGTACCCCAGCACTGAATGACAGACCTTAATGATGAGGAGTAAAATTAAACAAATATTAATTTATTTGTTATGTCCCTAAAGGAGGTGTTGTTGGGCTACGATTGTAGCTCCTGTCTAGAGCAAGGGAGAGGAGGAAGTGACACAGTGCTGAGACTACATTAAAGTTTCAGGATAAGGCACCTAATAAGTGCAAACCGCAGACAATCTGCCAGAAGTGTGAAGTCTGGATGCTCTATGTTGACTTCTTACGTCTGCATAATACAGAAAACTACCAGTTGCAGGGGGTTTTTAACATATGCTTTCAACTTAATTGTCAATTTGTGTGGGGAAGAAAAAGTAGCTGAGAAAGGAAGACGACATTGATGCACTGGCAATAAGGGCTTGATTACATTTTATTAAGTTAACGAAGATGATGGCAGCTGCAATTGCAGTTACAGTATAGATAGCATTTCAGTCACCAGCTGTCCACTCAACTGTGGTGCGTGGCTTTGGTTTTTAACCAAATTGGGAAGGAAGCAGAAGAATCCTGTGGAAACTACAGTAAATCATTGCTTTTTCCTAGTATCTCTGACAATACAGGAAAACTAGTAATTTAGGACAAATTTCTGGAAATCAAGTAATTCTTTTTTCCTTTATAAAAACATACAGGAGCCTGAACAAACAATGAGAAGAGTAGATTAGGCACAGATGTAGGATATTACAGTTCCACCTATTCAGATTCAGGTAAACTAGACTGAGATTAGCCAGTTTGGTTTGTTTTGTTTTCAGTCTTGGTGTTTTCTGGTTTAAACAGGCTGAAGAGAGTTTTTAAATGGTGATTAGCATGGGGAGACATGATATGACAGACTCCACACCCACAGAGCAGGTGTTTTTCATCCATTCAAATCATATCTCCAAATGGCCTTGAGAGCAGACTAATCTAATCTAACTTATTCTTGAAAATAACCTTAATTTTAAAACTTAATAAGAACATTGTTGCTTTTCTGTGTCAAATATATGGTTAAGGTTGCTTACAGGCACTTTGTGAAGAATTTCTACTGTGCTCTTGATGAGAATAAACCAATGCAAGGGACATTCTCTGAAGAAAGCTTTGCCATGCCCTGGAATTGAGCTGTTATTTTATGGAAGTCCTAACGTTAGGAATGTGAAATTGCATGAAATGGAGGCCTTAGAACAAGTAAATCATGAATGTACAATGTGGTTTGTAAACTAGCTTCGTGCAAGATAAAAGCTTCTTTTCATGCTTTACTCTCATTTATGAGCCCTTCATTGCCACAATATTCAGAACTTCTGTGTTCCAAAATCCTCTTTGAAGGAGAGAAAATTGTGCTAACAGGTTTTTGTATCTACTTATCACTTTAGAGTAAAACAGTGTTAAGTTTGGATGACCAAATGGGCACATATACTTTGGGGGTTTCTTCTTATCATTGAACTGTTTTTCCATAATCATCAATACACGGTCACGGCAAGCTGCTCTAAAACTTCAATAAAGTTTTCTGAAAGATGTACCGCCCATGAAACCCTCTTCCCTCTTTTTTCCAAAGCGACCATCTTTTCAAAAGCTTCAGTACAAAGATTAACTTTGTAGAAAGCCCTGAAAATCAGGTAATCTGGCCTGAACTCATTGTTAACAGGTTAAGAAATGGTTTTCAATTCAGATATTATTTTGCCTCCTTTTTAAAGGTGGGGTTATTTATGGCTTCAAGCATTTTAAATCTGGAATTTTTTCAAGACACTGAGTTTAACTCAATTTAAAAATGCTATAGCTGGCTTAAAATATACCTTTTCCAAGTCTGTAACTTTTCCTCATATTATGAGAAAACAGTCTTTTAAGAAATACTGAGCACTTTCAAGGTGTATGGAAGATCTTGTCTAATTGGGAAAAGTCTGTTTCAAGCATTCCTCACACATAAGCAAATAAGAAATGGATAGCACTTCTGTGCCCTTTGCAAAGCAAGCTGTCTTGGAGGGTTAGTAGTCAATATGATTGTAGGTCTGAATTTTCTTTCTTTCAAGAAAGCAAGCTGTTGATCACAAATGGAAGTTGGTTACAGTTATCACACCTTAATTTTAAATATACTGTGGGGAACAGTTATCATAACTTAGTTTTGAAACTTAATGCCAGCCTTCATTGTATCATTGTTTATTAAATATCCAGTGTGCTGACTGTGCCGTCTGTTCTTCCTGCAGGGCATGAGAAGGAAAATAAATCACTTAGCCATCCAAAACACTGAGTGGTACTTGAATCAGATACACAAAGCTAGCACAAAACTAACTGAATGGATACTACTTTGGAAGATTAATCTCTATAGAAGCTCTCTGAAATGTCATCTACCTTGCCTGCTCTAGCTGGTTTCATCAGAAATACAGACATCTCAGACCATCCTTGGTTCAAGGAGGATTAATTTAAAGCTAGGCCTCTTAGGGCCACTTTTGATTCAGGGAGATTCTAGCATGTGAAGAGCTGGGACTTCTAGGAACACTTTCAGTTAAATATTTAAGTAGTGTAATAATCTTTTAAAGATGGAAGGCTTGCATCAAATTTGGCTGCAAGGTGCTGGGCAGTGTTTGATCCAGGACTGTCTACTTGTGGCTGGCTGCCTGTGCTTGTTCTGGGGACAACATTTGTGCAAACTCAGTGTCTGATTTGTCTCTTGCTTTCCTGTGGATCAATATAGATGAATCAATAAAGATAATCTTCAAATGCCAGCCTTTCAGGCAGGACAAATAGTGGTTGCAAAAAAAAGGAGAGTATTGCCTTGAAATCTGTCAGCCTGCCTTTGTCTCTTCTGTCATTTTCAGTTGCTTGTTTTGCATCGTGCTGTTTGTCTTAAGGAAAATCGGCAGACTGGTACCCCTTGGGGGGTTGACTCACGCTTTACTTGGGGTCTGTTGTAACTGGAGTTCACACAGATTGCACTTCAGACTTGTAAGAGCCAGAGCAACATCACGAGAAGGGCTGTTGACCCCTGCTGCATATTCCATTGTAGGGGAAGAAAATAGGAAGTCAGAGAAGATAGGTTAAGTTTGTATCAGAAAAGTATTGTTACATGACTGCTCCTTTGTGACCCCCTATTTGTAAATGTGCTGCCAAACAAAGAGTCCCCATCCCAAATTATTTTTCTTAAAGCACATCAAAACTGGACTATCAGTGGCCAAAGCTCCTGTAAGATAGCATGGGAGTGCTGTGGGGCTGCCTGCTGCTTGAGCATGAGAGGAAGAGACCAGTGATGGGTGTAACTTTTAGGCATATGGGATGTCAAAATAAAAACAGATAGTGATATGAACAGCTATCTAACTCTATTCTTTGGCCTCCTGCCTGGATTTGAGGTGCTGCTAACTATATAGCCTCTCCATGAAAGCTGTGGAAAAAAAGCTCTGGAAATCAGATGTTTCCTGTTGGCAGTGCTCCCGTAGTCCCCGAGCACTAGGTCTTGGTTGGAACTCCGATATGTGGGGGGGACTATGAGCCCAAAGGAGGGGGAACGAGGCTCAGGAGGAACAGAATCTGCTGCAGCTTGAGGGCTTAGTTCAGGGATATGGGAAGAGATCTGAATTTCCAACATTTCACAATACCCAAAGAGTTTTACAGTGTTATGTTTTTCTGGAGAAGGGAGGGTGAGAACTGCACTGTGGAAGATTTAAATAGCTTGACCTGTTTCAAAGCTGATAATTACCAGATTTCTGCAAGCTAAGTGGAGGAAAATTTTACTGCAGTGTGGAAAAAGATTACAGCACTGCTTATGAAGATCTTGGGAAGTCAAATAGCTCCAGATTAAAGACTGGTGAGTTTTGCAATGGCTGGATTGTAAAATAATGTAGCCAAAACTTTATGAACAGGGACAAGCAATTACCTTGTGCTCAGACCTTGTAAGACAATAAAATAAAAACCTAATGGAAGGCTTGAGTTGTACATCGTTTACACTTTGTGTTAAGTATTAAATAAATAACTTCCAGTTCTTAAGCCTTAAGGCTTCAAAAGAAATTTTTTTTCCTAAACTGAGGTTTAGGAAGAGCGGTTAAAAAACTTCCCTGAACTGTAAGACATTGGAAATCATGGCATTGTTACACGGCAGTCTTTCTCACCAAGGTGATGTTTAGTCTACTAGTGAAATGAAAAAAATTAAGTGCACGCTTCCACTTCTGTCTCAGCCAAAGATATCAATATAGTGGTTTACTTTTTGAAACAGTTCAACATTTATAAGCCCAAATTGAAATACTGTCCAACAATTCTGCAAATCAACTCCTTTTTTCAAATGGATGTTGTAAACAAAAAATACAAGATGCAGAGCAATACTGAGTCCAGATTAAGTCACAATCATATTCTTCTCTCTGATTATCTAGCCTTTGTATCTAGATAAATGGAATCCCATGGGAGCTTGCTGCATATGCATGTCAGGATGAAAAATTACTTGGAAAATTACTGTAAATTTGTGTTTAAATTCAAAAGGCATTTCATTTAATTTTTCTCATTCCAAATACTGACCCTGAAAAGCTAAGCCAGAAACTTAGCAACCGTGACTCAGGAATGATGTAGTGCATATCAGTCAAAGGGTTTGTTATAGGCTGCTGTAGCCTGCTAATGCTATGACGAAAGGGAAGCTGTGTGATGTACAGCTTGAAATGGAAATACTGAACTTAATTTTCTTGCAGGCTACCCCGCTAAAGGTTCTGTTATCTTCCCTGTGTCATTGTGCTATATTTTCACTGCAAACTGAAGCAGATCAAGCTGACTGAGATTCGAGACTTTTTGAGAAATCTCAACAAAGACATCAGTTACACTACCAGTCAATGAAGGTTTGTTGTGAAAATACTGATTTTAGTTTCATAGAACAACTTTTTAAAAACTATTTCCAGTTAATATGTGGTTAAGTTTTGCAAAATACTTGGTAGAGTACCAATACAATTTTACTGCATTTCACCATTCATTAGGCTGTTTTCTTAGAGATATCCTTTTGATTAAAATCAGTTTCTTTTCGCAGTCTCAGTTGCTGATAGGGCTGAAGTCTAAACACAAGTTGTCTTGGAGACAGGTCTGCTTAGGGCCTGCCTGAGATTTTTTGGGGGGGAGTTGGCTTCGATGTTCCTGTAGTGCATACGCTTGTGCGTTCTTTTTTTGGGTCGTGTAAACGCCCTGCGTGCTCACGTTGTCGAGCTGACTAGCTATTCTTCACCTTTCTCCCAGACGGTTCAGAAATCCTAGGCTGGGGTAAGCCCTTACAAGGCACGTTCCGGGCGCTCGCCGGCCTTTCCCCGGGGGCTGGGGCGGGCGCGCTCCCCCTCCCCCGCCCGCCTCCCTCAGCCGTGCCCC
>WEIT01003335.1:52943-83558 GCA_013389985.1 Dryoscopus gambensis | reverse complement strand
GGCTGGGCTGGGCTGAGCTGCTGGGGGGAGGCCGGCTCGCCTCGCTGGCCCTCAGCCTCTGCTTTGGCCTCATCCGTGGAGTAGGAGCTCCGATGCCCGCCCTGGGGGCGCGTCCCCGGGCACCCCCGCGGAGCGTGGGGGATGTCTGTCTGGCGGCCCCGACTGAGCAGGCTCGGGCGTCCGTGGGGGGAAGGGACCCGGGAGCCGGGGGATTCTGCCGTGCGCTTAAGGAGCCGGCGTGCGGGGAACGCGGAGCTGCGGGGGGATTCCCCACCGCGGGGTGATGGGTGCGCCAGGAACGGGGCTCGCCCTCGGTGTGCCCGGGCCGCCGGAGAGCTCCGCAGGATGGGGAGAGCGGTGTGCTCAGGCCTGCTGTTTCCTGAGTGCCGCCCGCCGGGCCGGATCCCGCAGGGGCGGTGGGGAGCGGCCACGTGGGGAATGGCCGGGGGCTTCCCGGGCTCGGTGTCCACCTGCTGGAGCGGCGGGAAGGGGATGGGCCGCGGGGGAAGTCGAATTGGGCACCAGTCGTCTTACAGTGCAACGAAGGGCTTACAAGTTGCTGCAGTAAGCATCACTGACAGTTGTGCTAAATGCTATGCACATACTCTAATAATAACTACTTCATTTTTTTTCTATATGCTGTTTTAAATAAAATCCTGTTCTCAGATTGTTTTAATATCTTTAAGTGATGTTGAGTTAAACTGAACTGAGGGCTCTCTATTTTAAATGCTTGAGAAATAATAAAATGTCTTGAACATTTTACTGAAAATGGTTTACCAGTACCTTCAGCCAAAACTTCCCAAAGAGGGAAGCAGAAGGTCTCAGTAGATTACGGCGGCTTTTCTTTCTTTCTCTCTCTCTCTCTTTTTTTTTTTTTCCCCTTTGTTAATTTGTTTTGGGGTGGAATTTTTTGGGGGGTTTTTTCTCCTTTTTTTTAGAATAGAGATACTAATGGCTATATTAAGAAAGGCTATTTTTGCTACCTTATACTTTTAGTGGAGAATTTCCAAATCCATTGCTTATGTTTATCTCAGGTAAACACATCAATACCTGTTAGGTATCTTTGTATTATTTTTTTAATTACAATAAAAATAATTTTTTGAGATTCTGCAAGGCTGTTTCTAGAGGGGAAGGTCCACTCATCACAGTTGATATTATTGGCAAGTTCTTTTGGGAGGAAAGTATTGGGATTACTTGTGATATCTTTTAGAAATGCTGTGTGTTGATATTATAGGGTACAAAAAGTGTACCAAATGTATCAGGGAAGGAAATACTATAATATTTTGCTTTCCTCCTCTACAAATCTCTATCTTTACACTCTAAGGATAAATGCCATCTGAAATGGAACAGCCAGAGTTTTGTCTCCTTGCAAATTGAAACCACAGTATGTGTTATCCATGGAAATACGGGTGAGGAATACCAAATGAAGCACTTGGAAGACTGCTCTATGCTGCAGTCATTGGCACTAGGAGTTGACAATCGTATTTAGCTTTATAGTGAAGCTTACAGGCCTTAATGTCTGTACAGTTTTGCTGGAAATGACTGTCAGGGCAACAAGAGCTAGTGGATGTGTTTCCCAGATTTTCATGTGCTAAGCCTGGACAATGTCAAAGTGATGATAAAGTGAGGCACCACATGGAAGTTGTCTGCTGGTGTCACAGGTCACTGTAGTGTCACTTGGTTCAGCACCTTCAGTTTGTGAATTTCACACACAGTATTGGCTAAAATAGTCTGTTCTTGCCATTTCTTTTGCTTCTGCTTTCCTTCCACTGATTGATTCTCAGCAGGAGGTAGGTAGGCATTACTGGAAGTTTTCATCTCCCTACCTTCCTCTCAATGTTAAGTGCCTAAATCTTCCAGTGGAGAGCCATTTATATCATCCTGTTTCTCATGCTCCTTGCTGAATTGCAGGAGCAAGCTGTTGTGGTTTAACCTCCACTGGCAACCAAGTACAGCACAGCCACTTGCTCACTTCCTCACACCCTAGGAGAGAAATTAAAGTTCGTGGGTTGATATAAGAACCATTTAAAATTGAAATGAAGTAAAGTATATTATAACAGTAATAAAACTGAAAGAAAACACAAGAAAAAACGAATGATGCCCAATACAATTGCTTACCACCTGCTGCCCAGTACCCAGCCCATCTGAAAACAGCAGTCGGCCCTCCAGATGGATAACTCGCCCAGTTTATATATTGGGCATGATGTTCTGTGGTATAGAATATCCTTTTGCCCAGTTTGGGTCAGCTGTCCTAGCCATGCACCTTCCCAGCTTCTTGTGCACCTGCTTGCTGACAGCACTTGGGAAGCTGAAAAGACCTTGACTTAGTAAGCACTGCTCAGCAGCAACTAAAACATCAACTTATTATCAACATTATTCTCTTACTGAATCCAAAACTTAGCACTCTGCCAGCTACTAAAAAAATATTAATTCTATCCTAGCTAAAACAAGGACACCACCCTTTGGACAAGGATCTTCATATGGTCTTACAGTTGGTTCCTTAAACTTCTTGGGATCATAGAACTGCTGGCATTTGAGGATAAGAAAAGTGACTCATTAAACTAAAAGGCATCTAAGAAGATGCAGGAATAGTGCTGACATTTGTTGAAGATGATAAGACTTTTTATTAACTAGAGGGTGAGAGTATTGAGGATGTGTAGACAAAACCTAAACCATTTTGAAGTACGTAATTTGCAGTCTGCCGATTACTTGCCCTGTAGTTAAATGGAGTGCAGTCATTGGAGAACAAAGAGCTGATTCTTCTATTTTAGTTATAGAAGGATTAAATAAAAGATCAATCCTTCCTCACCACTGACATTCCAGGAGAAGGAGAATCTTGCCTTAGGTGGCTACCTTTTTGGTAACTCCAAAACCCAATGGACACACACAGCTTTTTGACAGCTCTATCTGCTCTAAAAGTCCTATCAAACCAATCATACTTTTATACTGTAAAGCAAATGAGACTTTCAGCTGGTTGTTGGTATTTTTTCCTTGCTCAGGTTATTTGTTAAGATTCCTTACCAAGGCTTTGAAACAGCGTTCAAAATTGATAGTATTGTCCTGTAGTGAAACTGTGAAAATTTCTGGTACACAGTTCATTCATTTATTGAGAAAGCAGTGCATAACAATAGAGATAGTCCCCTTCAGATCCAGGTAGTGATATAAATCGATAGTACTCAGTTGCTTTGCAACTGCAAGGTTTGTATGCTTTCTGTTTTGGAAAATTGTAGACAAGCAGATCAGTAATGTACTGCATGCACAAAGGAAACATTCCAGTCTGATGATTAATTCTAAAAGCCCAGTGTGTTTTCTGCTATGGTTTTTAAGTAGCTTAATGTGTCTCTCTCATTTTAGAATGGCAAGAGTTTCTTGGTGTTGGATGAACAGAGATTTGCGAAAGAGATACTTCCCAAGTACTTCAAGCACAACAACATGGCAAGCTTTGTCAGACAGTTAAACATGTGTAAGTTCCTGGATTTTTGCATTTTAGCACAGTTCTAAATCCTGTACATAAAAGTTAAGTTATAATTTCCTTTGAGCAGAGGCCTGGTGTTCTCTGCAACTAGGATAATATCTTATCCTCAAAATTGGTAACAGGATAGTTGGAAGAGCATACTTTGAATTTCTTAATGCGAGTTTTGAGGTTTTTCTTTCCTTTTGTTTTTTTAAAGATGGCTTCCGTAAAGTTGTCCATGTTGATTTTGGAATTGTCAAACTGGAGCGAAACGGTCCAGTAGAGTTTCGGCATGCATATTTTAGGCAGGGCCGGGAGGACTTGTTGGAACACATTAAAAGGAAGGTTAGTGAAAATTCAGTATATGGAAAACCTGTACTATTAAGTATTGATGAATAGATAAGTTTATGTCAAGTTAACTGTAGGATTGTGAGTGCAAATAAGTTCAGAGTTTATGGAAACAAACTGCCCTGCTTTCATGTATATCTTGAGCTTGTTTAAAGGTATTTTGGGGGATTTGACAAGGCTTTTTTATCTAACCTACTTTGCTGTCATTAGAGTCAAGTTTCACAGGTGGCAAAAAAGAGTTATGTAATATGACAATTTGCAAATGAGTATTAGAAGTGCAGAGCATGCTTTGACTTTACCATCAGCAATATAAGAAACTGTTTGTTTATGTAGCTTGTTTCAGAACAAAGCTACTATAAGCATTAAACTTTACACCCAAGAGAAAATATAGGCAAACCAATAAATACGTTTGTTACGCTTCTGAAATGTGCTCTGCTGTTACTGAGTCAGATGGATATAGATGGCAAATACAAATATGGCAAATTAATCTGGATATCGTGGTTAACCCCAGCCAGCAGCTCAGCCCCACATGGCTTCTCACTCACTCTCCCTGTGTCAGGATGTGGGAGTAAATTGGGAGATAAAAGTGAGAAGACTCGTGGGTTGAGATAAAGTCACTTTAATAAGTAAAGCAGTGCTACACACACAAGCAAAGCAATACCAGGAATTAATTTACCACTCCCCCTGGGCAGGCAGGTGTTCAGCCATCCCCAGGAAAGCAGAGCCCTGTCACGTGTAATGGTGACTTGGGAAGACAAATGCCATCATTCTGAACATCCCCCACACTTTCTTCTTGTTCCCCCAGTTTTATATGCTAAGCCTGACATCATATGGCATGGAATGTCCCTTTGGTCGGGGAGGGGGGTAACTGTCCCAGCTGTGTGTGTGCCCCCCCAGTTTCTTGTGTGGCCCCAACCAACTCGCTGGTGGAGTGAGGTGAGAAGCAGAAAAGCCCTTGACTCCGTGTGTAAGCACTGCTCTGCAGTACCAAAAACATTTCTGTATTACCAGCACTGCAGCACAACTGCGCAAATCCAAAACACAGCCCTGTATTTGCTGCTATGACAAAAATTACCCTACCCGAGCCAAAACCAGCACAGAGTGATGTACTTGTTATCTATCACCAGGTTATTGCAATGCAGTTATGACAAAGTAGAGCACTTGGGAAAATGCCTGAAGAGTCTGAGTGTACACAAATGTTTGTAACAACTAAGGCCAAGATGGTGACAGCTGTGTTCCTGGTTTTGGGGTTTTTTGGATGCTTGGTCTGTTATTAAATTAAATGCATATTTTGTCAACAATAATAAGAAAATCACCAGAAGAGAATAATAGTTAAGCATCAGTTAAGGGAGCTGTTATTTCTGGATTCTAATCTTTTAAAGGTTTCTTCTTCAAGACCTGAAGAAAACAAGATACAGGAAGATCTCTCTAAAATAATATGCAGTGCTCAGAAAGTAGAAATTAAACAAACAACTATTGAATCTCAGTTGTCTCTTTTGAAGAGGTAAGTTGCTTCATCAGTAAATGATTCTTAATGCTGAGTAATTGTGACACTAGATACTGGACAAAGACCTAATTTTAGGTGTCTCTTGATTTCTGGTTGCCTAACTTCAATTATTGTTTTAGGAACATAAATTCCAATAGAAAAATTGCTTTAAAATTGAATATTCTGTACTATTAAAAGTAATGAGCAATGTTGGTGTTTCCAGAACACTAGTGCTAGGCAACTAAATAACAACTTTAACAATAGCTTTATATAGATGCTGAGGCTGAATATTTAAATCAGCTCTTAGTATAAAGTGTGCTGGGTTTTGTCTTCAGGTTTGAAATAGTTACTGTGTTCGGTTTCAGGCAGAGTTTGGTTTGTGCAATTTGCATATAATACTTTCATAGGACAATTAATGTCTTTGCTCATTGTTTTTTATTTTCTTACTGTTTTTGTCCTCATTCTCCCACTGTTTAAAATTGCAGAAAAGTTAATGCCTATGACAGTGTGTTTAGAAATCTAATTTGGAAATTCCTTAGTTACCTCATTGACAGAGGAACATAATCTAAAATCCAAATTAAATAGAGTTTTTTTAGAATTGCATTATTGCCTGCTTAGAAATTATGATTTAATTTCAGTGAGAGAGATGTGTGTCACAAGTTACTTAATCCTTTAGAGTATGTAGATACAGACAAGATACATGACCATAAGGTCATGGACTGTAAGTCACATCACCTCAATAGAAACTCTGTCTCAGGGCACCTTAACTTAGGTTGAGAAAGTGACAGTGTACATCTGTGGCAGAGGTTACCATAGTTCAAGTTTCAAAAATCAAATTCTCTCATTTCTAGACTTCAGTTCTAGTGACTTGAGTAGTAGAATATTCAGAGGCAAACTTCTTTTGCCTAGGCATAGTCTTCGTTAGAATCTGGCCAGTCTAGAGTAAGAATCATATTTGCCCCTTTGAAATCCTAGGGTAATTTGGGTTGGAGGAAACCTCAGAAGGCCATCATGTCTGAACTGCTGCCCAGAGCAGGGCTGGCTGTGACTGAACTGACAGCCGGTTGCTCATGACGTGACAGTTTGTAGAGATGAGAACGTAGTGGTTGATCTTTGACATCCATATTGTCATCCCATCAGTTTAAAATTATTGAGGTGGGAACTGGAGCTAAATCAGAAGACCTGGTCCTACCAAACATGCTGATAAAGCTAGTGAGAAAATTGAGAAAGTTTAGAATCCCTAACTTCTGCTGTTAATTTTGTGATGGAACTGTACTCTTAAATTGTATGTTGGACACGGGAGCAGTTTGAGGAGTGAGTAGTACCCTGCATCACACTGCATACGAGCAGCTGTTTCTGAAAACTTAGTTTAAGGTTTCCTAAAAACAGAAACAGCAGTGGAGTTTGCTTCTTTGTGTTGAAAATTAAACTGCAGAAGAGAGAAGGGTGGTGTGTTGTCTTCTCATATTCATTGAAGCTTTTGGTATTCATTATCTGCCTCTTAATATGGCGTACACTGTTGAAACGACAAGGCTTGTGGTTACAATAAGGCAGTTTTTACACTGTCTCAGTAACTGGAGTCCTGTGAGTACTGGAAGAACCAACGTTTCTAAAATGGCAGTGTTTCATGAAAACTGCTATCTCTGACATGCTCCTGTTATTTTTTAGCACCTAACATGCTCCTTTACTTGAGCTACTAGAGGTAACTGTTAAAGGTGATAGTTAATTTTTACGTGCTGAATGTATGGGTAATAATTATTGCCAAATTTGGGAAATTTTATTTTTCTTCGTTTTAAAGCAGAGAGAAATTCTCTGCAGGCCTTTGTTGTGTTTGGATCTCCATTTCATAGTTCCTTTCCAAGGCTGCTTGCTGACTGTGTGGCGCTCCCACACCAACCCGCAATCTAAAAACACATTTCAAAGAGTTTTAATGAAGCCAACTGATCTTTAACAAAAATTAGTAACTTAGTTTTAGTTTGACTTTTAAATCATCATTTTTAAACAGGGAGAATGAATCCCTTTGGAGGGAAGTGTCAGAACTGAGAGCAAAACACTTGAAACAGCAGCAAGTTATTCGAAAGGTAAGGCTTCCCTGAAGTGTCATGTGTGCTTGAGTGAGTGCTTCTGAGCTAGGAGTGCTGTGCCATGTTACCTTGCTTTGCCCTCACTCAGCTTTCTCTAATGTCAAATGAAAAAACAGCAGGGTGGTATATGGTGAACAAATTCTAGTGAAACAAACATTCAGGGTATTTTACTGCATAAGCAGAAAATAAGGCCAAAGTCTTGTAAACATTTTCAAAGAAAGAGGCTCAAGAACATCCTACATCAGTCATTAAAGTACCCTAACATGGTCTGCCCATTTTTTATAATTTCAGGAATCAGATATCTAATTCTCTGTGTTGAGTGATCTCGGGAAAAACTTTCCTAAAGTTACCAGAGGAACAGATAATTGAGTGGAACCCCTTGATAGTATGTTAACTTAGATTATTTAACAGTTAGATTTATGATGACCAAAACTGATACAAATGCATAGAGTTGATAGATCTATTTTTTTAACATACCAGAAAGGGCATCACTGCAAGTAGCCTTGTAGCAGAGACTTAGTGATTTTTTTTTCCCAGTTTCTTCAAGCCAGAGACATACATTAAAGCGTTAAATTAAAAAGATAAGGGATAGAAGTCTAACATTTCAAAAGGAAAGGCAGCTGATGAATACTGTTAATTGTAAATGTAATTTTTTCTGAATCTGTCAAAAATGCCTTTCACCAGAACCAGTATTTACAGATACAGGTTGAGTATATAGACCACATCCCTATATGCCTTTTGTCATTGCTAATTAGAATTCCTTTAATCGTTTGCATTGCTGGATGTCTTTCTGTGTACTGTATGATGTCTTGTAAAAGTCTACCCTTACCACTTGCTATGTGAAAAGTCTTTCTTTGGCAATTGAATAACTATTTAGATATTATCAGCACTGGTTTTTACC
This sequence comes from Dryoscopus gambensis, assembly GCA_013389985.1. NCBI lineage: Eukaryota > Metazoa > Chordata > Aves > Passeriformes > Malaconotidae > Dryoscopus > Dryoscopus gambensis. Next base: position 75,285 of record WEIT01003335.1, on the reverse strand, counting down.
TTGATTTTTAATTTTTCTGAACAGCTCTGTATAAAAGTTATTAAACAAAGGAAGTGTTTTGTTGTTTATGTATAGATTTTATTATTGGCGTCTTGTGTTATAAGATACCTTGGAACTCAAGAGAAGCAATTACAAAGTAGAGCAACCAACAATAGTGTTCTCTCCCTTACAGATTGTACAATTCCTTGTTACCTTGGTGCAGAATAACCAACTAGTGAGCCTAAAACGCAAGAGGTAAATATGATCTTGAAAACTTGCTCTCCGCTTGATAAACTGACAGACCTTGTTAACTAATTACTAAAGAGGTGGTTTTGAAATGGCTTTCTTCCTTTACACTTTCTGACATAGGCCTCTACTTCTGAACACTAATGGACCTACAAAGTCGAATGTATTTCAGAAGATTGTGAAAGAACCAGCTGACAGTAGCCACCATGTAAGTTTCCTATTATGAGTACTCTCTGTCATGATGAACGTGGGCAGATGGATCAAGTTCGTTGTTGCATGGAGACTAAAATGTAGCTGTATACTGAGGGCTGTCAACTTGTAGAAGTGATAGGGCATGTTGTTTCCTTCAGAAGCTAAATGTATTGATAATCATGTTTCACTTTCCAACATAAGCATGTATAAATGGGTTACCTGTGTATTAAATACAGCTTGACGTGATCCTGCTGAACGCAGTTTTGCTTTTAAGAATGGTGCTGTTAGAAATAGCACATATAATGTTGCATTGTTATCTCTGGGAATGTGGCATCCCTCGTGCCATACAGGGACAAGGGTCCAGTGTGTGGCTCTGCAAGGCAGCATCCAACCCAGAAAAATTATTTCATGTTCCTGTTACATTTGAATGAGTCACACCACTCAAAGTTGTTTTCTGCTGTCCAAATAATGATTGGCCGGGAAATCATTAAAACAAGTACTGTAGTATGGCACTAGAATTAGTAGATTTATAACAAAGCACTGTTTAAACAGCAGTCACTGTTTTAGTATTTTTAGTTCTATCTTCTGACAGTGCTAGTATATTTTTATTTCTATGCATCTAGTATTTGCCAAATTCTTTTTCCTGTAGCTGTTATTCTCCAGCTTGTTTATTTTATGGCTTTTTCTATTAAACATAGATCTGTACAAACTGCTTGTAATCTCCAAAGTATAGGAGAGCTCTTAGAATTCATTAGATGTGAAGCATTTTAGGATACAATGGTAACTGTCAAAATGCTGAAGCTTGTCGTCTTTCTGTGCCCTGACTGTTTTAAAAATAATTCTCAGGTACCTCTCAACAGAAATGAGGGCTTAAAACAAAGGGAACAGATTTCAGATGACATTGTTATTTATGATGTCACTGAGGATGTGGGTGAGGAAGAACATCCCATGGCTGATGAAGAAAATCTTCCTGTTACACCAGAAACAAGTGAAGATACCACTTCAGATTCTTCCAAGTAAGAAATCTCAAGAAGTGTGTGTTGATAAATGGCTTTCAATGTTGTATAATATGCAGTAATTCAGATGTCTTAGATAATTTTTTTAGTGAAGTAGTTAGAATCATTCAGCACTCCTGCACTCCTACACATATAGAAACTTCATCTGTGAATTGACACTAGCTTTTGATTTATTGACCTCTGGATTTGATCCAGAATAGTTAATTGGCTGTTGGAGTTTTAATTATCGGGAGGATAGATGGAAACTAGTGAAAATAATCTGTATTGTTGCATTATAGTTAAATATACTATGTGTCCAAAGTCAGAGTAAGAGAAGTCGTCTTACTTTTTGGTTATGTATACAGACAGGAATGAGTTCGCTTGTTTTTGCAGGTTTTTGTGGAGAATAAGTTACACGTGGTGTTTGTCAGGTACTGGTGTGGTCTTTGCATAAAGCCAGTTAATCTCGGGGTTCTGGGTTTTTTTCAGTCCCAGTTGTTTAGTGATTATGTTCTTTCCTGTCTGTACTCTGGTACTACAGAAGTTGTTCATCTTTCTGCTACAAGCGAGTTGCAACTTGGTCCAGGGATTTAGATGCAACTCTCTTCTTGAATTCCACTGGATTGATAGAGCCCATATTATGCCTCAAGGAAAAAAAATTAGTATTTGTATCTTATACTTGAATTGGTACCATTGTTCTTGCTCAGTTGATGTCTGGGAATGCATTCTCTGATAGAAAAGCTTCATGAGGAAAAGGCTGTCGTAGAGATGCAACATTAACTAACAGCTACTTAAAGGGTTAAGAACCAGAATATGGATGAAAGCAAATCAGTTGAGGCTTGCTCTTGGTTTTCAGGTTCCTGGTATGCCTTAGAAGGTTATTTTAATTACAAACCTGTTGACCGGGATCCTTTTTTACGGGTACTCCAGAGCTGATGCTGTTCAACAGGAAATACACAAAATATATACTGTCTGGTTTGATGAGATTGTATGCTTTGGTTCACTTTGTACATCTCATCTATATGCAAGCATCTTATAGTTGTTCTAAGGACAAAAGTGTCAGTGTTCCTGTAGCTCTTCAGTAGTTGGTTATTGTGGTCTGGCACAGCAGTGTCTGCTGACTGAGCTGCATTAATTGTATTAATCGTTACAGAACTGTGTCAATGGAAAATAGATATTTAGAGTATCTTTCTGTGTTTAGTGTTAAAAAGCTGTAGAAAAGTTTATTTCCTGATAGTAGCTTGAATAGTAGCATGGCTGAAGTGAAAAGTAACTAAACCTGTGGAATAATACCAATTTAAATGTGTATGAAATACTGTAATTAATTTGTCTCATATTACAGCTGTAGCTGTAGCTACCATTCTCCTGATATTGTAATTGTGGAAGATGATAACGAAGACGAATATGCCCCTGTAATTCAAGGAGATAAAAGCACCGAATCAGTTGCTGTCCCAAGTAATGATCCAGTCAGCTCTGTCAGTGACAGCACAAGCCCTCTCATGTCAAGTGCTGTACAGCTGAATAACCAGTCAACTTTAACTGCAGAAGATCCAGTCTCTGTGATGGATTCCATACTCAATGAAAATGGAGTAATTTCACAAAATATAAATCTTCTTGGGAAGTGAGTAGTCTGGTCTTTTGTTTTTCAAGTATTAGAACTGGTTATTTGACTGAAGTAAAAAGAACTGAATAGCAGTTTCTACTGAGAACTTTAAACTTTACAGGCCACTGTTATTCCAGCCAGTTTCTGAAGATCCTTGTATTTTAAGTATTCTAAGATGCAACCTCTGATTTTCATTGTTAAGTGAGTTGAGATCTGTAATCTGGCAGTGTAATGTTGTGGAGATTGTTTAAACTGTCAGGATTTATTTTTGTCACTCCTGCCGGTGGATTAGGCTCATTAGGGCTGTGTGGATGCAAGAATTGAAACTCTGCCAATGTCATGTCATAGTGTTATGTTGATGTGCTTCCTGTGATACCTATTTCAGAGCACCTGTCTGCTGTACTTGGGTTCTCTTCTGAAGAGGCTGAAAGTCTTCATTTTTTTTCCAGAGGTCATTTCTTGTGAAAGACTTACTTCATTCTAGTTCTGGTGAAGATTTTTAGATGCATGTAGTACACCTGTGTAAACCTTACTTGGGGATTTCTCTTACTTTATTAAGGGATACAGCAATAAAATACTGTTTGCCTTCTAGAGTTGAACTTCTGGATTATCTGGACAGTATTGACTGCAGTTTGGAGGACTTCCAGGCTATATTATCAGGACGACAGTTCAGCATAGATCCAGATCTCCTGGTTGATGTAATTCTGGCTTTATTTTAACTATTTTCGTAGTAGGCTATAGAAAATATTTGTGTGTGTTGTTGCTGTTTAGAATGGATTTAAACCACAAATGATTTTTTTGTCCTTTCTTCCCTCTACAAAGCAAAGTTATAAACATTTATGAATATGAGTTTCTGGAGCACTGGTATAAGTCTCAGTGCTACATCACTGCTCAAGTGAATGCATTGTTCTTGTTGAACAATGGCTTTCTTAATGAAATAATGCTTTTATTTGTTGTGATGTGAACTTAGATGTCAAGTAGATTAATACTCTTGCTTTGAAATAACCCAGCACATCATCTGTGGTCTTCTCAATGAACTGGGGTTGAAAAGAACTTTCCTCCCTGTAGCAAGGCCATGCTGCTGGCTGGTGGCAGGTGTTGTCTGCCATGACTCACGTGTTCCCTCTCTGATGTGCTGCTCCCTGTCCATTTGTTCCTTAACCCTAAGCTGGGCCAGTGCATGAGATTACTGCATCCTGGTGACATGTGGCTGTAGAACCTGATGGACTGGTTGGTCCCTCTCCCACTTCACTGAGATCACTCCTAACTGCAGCTCTGCTCTCCACTTACTGATGACTCCTTCCAGCTTGGGGTCACTTGCAACTTAAACTCATCCATATTGTAGATAGAATTATCCATGCAGCAATGTCAGAAGAAATTGTAGTTTAAGACTGCAGCAAACTGTGTTAGATGCAATACAGTTGTTTCCTTTGTGATCAAGCTTCATGGAATTCCAAACCATTGTGCTCCAAAGCTATATTTTCTTTCTAAAGCAGTAATTACCTGTAAATAAACTCCAGTCCTCATAGAGGGTGGTATAAGTACGGAGCGTATTCTCACACATGCAGAAGCAATGGTTTTGTATTCTTAGTAGCAACACTGAGATACCTAAAACTTGATGTCTTTTGTCTTATTCAGCTTTTTACAAGCTCTGTGCAGATGAATCCTACAGATCATGATCATATCACTAATACCAAAGTAAGTCTTAAATCCATTGCTCAACATACGCAGTAGTGAGAGATGCAAATTTCACTCATTTTTTGCTGTTTTCTCTACTGGAATCATGGCACTTCATGCTCTGGCTTTTAAGACTTGCATGAGAATAGGAAGACTGCAGCTGAGTTCATCCTGTTGGGGTTTAAACAGCAAAGGGAAAAAGCACACTAATTAATTAGTCATGTCCTTTAAAACTTTTATTACCTTGAAGCCAATACCTGTACATTGTACCAGTCTCTTGACTTTCGTATCCACTGAGATGTTACTACTTGCAAACATGGTATGCACTTTTATCAGAACGGTTTCATCTGTATTGTCTGGTGGGAAAATAAACACAGTAGTAAGCAGTGGTGCAAAGATGTAGCACTTTGAATTTGTCCTGTTCATTTAAAGCATTAGTTTTTGTTCTTGCTTTATAGCCTGTGTTTCCATTTCATGTTTTCTCAGCCAGGGTGTGTTAGTGTGGGTAATACTGATAATGCCACTGCATGTCACCACAAATAAAAATTTTTTTTTGGTAGTATTTGGTCAGCTGTGTTCCAGTGGCATTGTAACAGGCTTTAAACGTGTGTTTAAGAGTTTGCTTTTGTTCTCAGACGGAGACAAAGGGAAAAGAAACTAACAAGAATAATGCTGGTCCAGCAGCTTCACAGGAAACACAGGGTACTAAGCCCAAATCAGGTTAGTTGTAGTGATCTACTGAAACACTTCAACAGTTGAACATTGTTCTTAAAGCCATCCCAGTTGCTTGCTCCTTGTCTGGTTTTATGTTATGCTGATAAACAAATAACCAAAACACAATACTTAGTATATTTGCTTTTTAGATTTTTGGCTCTGCACAAGATGCAGAGAAACTGATGTTTTGCGGGCGAATCTGCACAAATAACGTTATGCATGAACATAACAATTCTTTAAAAACACATTTAAAAAACAAACACCTATCATGTATTTTATTAATTATTCTTTAAATAAGTATTGTTGGTTGGATTTTGTTTTTTTCTTCTGCATATAGAAAGGCACATGAATTGATGTTTTGGGCATTTTTTTCCCCCATAGATAAGCAGCTGATACACTACACTGCGTTTCCGCTCCTTGCATTCCTTGATGGGAACCCAGGCTCTGCTGTTGAGAGTGGGAGCCTCACAGCTGAAACTCCTTCCACTGTTGAGAAATCCCTGCAAGGGGACGAGCTCCTGGAGAGCAGCCTGGATCCCGAACCCACCCAGAGCAAACTGGTGCGTCTGGAGCCGCTGACAGAGGCAGAGGCGAGCGAAGCCACACTGTTCTACCTGTGCGAACTTGCCCCAGCACCCATGGACACAGACATGTCCTTCTTGGATAACTGATGCGAGGCTGGCTCTGTATATAGTCATGAAGATGAACTATTTATTTAGAATATTGTTTGGTATGAGAGTTTTTTGTAAATCACTGTTTTATGTAACCAGATATGTGGAATCTGAAGTACCTTTCCTATCTTATACAAGCAGTTGTTTAGCTATGGAGTTAGAAAGGCCAGCAGGCACAGCAGGCGCTGCCGAGGCAGGCTGCTGCTGCACTGCTGTGAACACTCGGTGTTGCACACGTGCTCGTACCGCGGGTAGCCCAACACTTGCCAGTAGTGAGCTTTGGTTTATGGTTTCTTATACTTCTTGTCTTACATATGATGACATAAACTAGTAGTGTATGGTTAGGGAACACTGACTTTCTGTATTTTGGGGTTTTTATTTTTTACATTTTGTTTAACACACATGAGGCTTTTTTGGGGTGGGGGGACCAGGACCTGATGTAGGCTTTTTTATTCCCTGCTTCAGCTGGGAACAAAGTGCCTGTACCTTGCTAAATCTTGGTTCTGCCTTACTTTCACTTCAGTGGAAGTGCTCACACATAGCACAAACTGGGGAAAAGTTCTTGACAGCTGCCAGGCCCCATGACTGCATGAGTACTTTTAACTTGGACCATCTCTGCTGACGAAATAAATGTTACCTAAGTGTGATACTTGTCAGGAGTTTGTCTCTTATTCTGTGTGCCAGGTGGTTATGGATTTAACAGATTCTTGTTTTCCTATCATAGTAGCTGTGCAAGGTCTGCTGTGCACAATTACTGGAAAATAGTTTATCTCCAACCTGAAGGGTTTATTGATAAGCCTCCAAAACAAGTGTCTAATGCAGCAAACTGTAGTAGCACACAAAAGGGTGTTCTGTCTTTGATTTCTTGCGGAGAACTGTGGCAGAGCCCCATCGCTTTCCTTCGAGTGGAGGAGCCCTACCCCTCCACGGTGTGTGTCCACTACTGCACTCACAGAAGCCACAGCTACTGTAGTGAGTTTCTGTAGCTGTGCTACAGAGCCAGACGGGTTCCTGCACTGCCGGGTGAAGGGGCAACTGACACACTAAACCAAATCATCTCACCTTGAGCTCCTGATTTTAACATAAACAGTGAGTCAAACTAACTAAAAATAAATTTTGAGACACTCCAGAGCACAAAGGCTCAGCAAAGGGAGATGGGTTTCAGCAACTTCATACATGCAACATAACCACATTCCCCAACTCTGGCAGTGGATCCAAAATTTTGTTTTCCAAAGGAGTAATCTGGCCACTTGTACAAGGAGCTGAATCCATAGATCGAGCAGTCTGCTCATCTTCTGAATTCAACTTGTTCTTTGTTACAGGAGTCAGGAACTGCTGTAGTAGGACTGGTGTTCAGGTGTTTTACCCAAATTTAAACAGGTGCAATCCAGTGGGGCAGCAGCACGAATGATGAAGCAGGAATGCAGTTATGGTACAAGGCATGTTTGTGTTTGCAGAGACACGGCTACCAAGGGCACAGAACTGTCAGAGGACTTCAGCCAGGGGGTTACATGTGACCTCCCGAAAGAGCCAGGGACTCACTGCCTCACAGATGTGCTCTGCAGCACTGTTGGCTGTTCTCAGAACCTGACAGTGCTATAAAGTATCCCCAGAAGAGGGATGAGAATGTAACACAAATCCTTGCAATTAGCCACGTCCAGGAGCAGTTTGAGACATCAAAAGTCATGGGACATCTTCATCCAAATTTATTTATTAATAAGGTAACAACATATTACAAATTATTACAAGCCTTTACTAATCTTTCCATTACTGTCTCAAGTTTGACTTCACATGTCAGACTTTTGCAGTAAATGTCAGTCTTCAGGTGCAGAATTAAAATAAAAGCTTAGAGAATAGCAACAGGAAAGTCACAGTTACAAACACCACGGAAAGAGATGAGCATGACATCTGCTGCAGGCTCCAGGGTCACTCCAAGTGAGGCTGCTCTAGACTCAAGTTGTAGCAAGTAACAGAAATAATGCGGCTTATGTACTTCAGTTACAAAGCAGCAAGCACAAAAGCATTTTAAGATTTCTTAACTGCACAGGAACTATGCCTAGATTTAGACTTTCTAGGCTCAAGTCCACCTCTGGTAATGGACAACAAGCAAAATACCTAATACAGTAAAAGATTTCAAGATTCAGAGCCCCAAATATTTTAATAAAGCCTTCAGTTGAAGCCTCAGTAAATGAAAATCTCCTCCTTTAGTTATTGTAATTTTAGTGCTCCTTTTTCTCCACTTTTTTTAAAATCACAATACTCAAACAATTCCTCCAGAGGGCTTACACAGCTTTCACCACTCGGCTCCTTGCAAACTCCATGATTGTAGCTTAGCCAAGAAGAAAGTGGCACACAAAACAGCAATAAATTACAGCACAGCTATGCCATTTAAACTACTTAAAAAACCAATAATAATATGTAGATGCACATTGTAAACAGGTGCCTTAAAAACATGCTTCTGAGCATCTGATACCAGGATGTTTCTCCCCAGGGTGCCTGTCCTCCTGTGTGCAATGGGACACACTGGACTGGCTCCTCTGCAGCCCCAGGTGCAACTTCCCCCCTCACATCTGTGCGGAAGGTACCGCTGCCTGCAGCACAGGAAAGGTCAGGCTGTTAGTGCCCAAGGGCCGCAAGATGTCCAGTGAACTCCAACATGCTCCACTTTGAGTCTAACAACACTTACTCAAGGCTTACTTTGGAATCAAGGCAACAGGGATCATCAAAGGCAGCCCCTCCTTTACTTGCAAAGCCTGACTTAGTACTGTTTAGTTACCCTAATTAACACTTGCACTTTTTTTCCTGCAACCATTTAATGCAATTGAGGGGAAAAAAACATACTTCTGAAAGTTCTTGATCTTACATGTCGTGCTCCCAAAGCATTCAACCTAGGAGTAATCCTATGAAAACCATCGTTACAGCAATTACCCTTGAGCTCAGCTAGAAAAAGTCATTTAGTGAAATGACAAGACGTGATTCAAGGTAACCATGCAGGATAAAGCAGGGAATACTACCTGGACAGCGCACACACACACATGTATTTACACCCGCACTATTACCCGGAATACTGTTTGTTTCAGGGACACGAGGCGCTAACACAGCCTCCCTTGAGAGCAGCACAGCTTAGTCGAAGTCGCGGTTGGTAAGAACCAGCGGAGCCACCAGAGTCCACACGTACAGCACAATGCCAATCCAGCTGGAAGAGATCTTCACCCACACCGACGGCCACTTGCTGGTCATTGTCTCGTAAGTAGAATCAGGACTGTGAAGGAAGGAAAAGAAAAAGGATCATTTGTAATTTTTTTTCAATACAACATACTTGTTTTCTAAGCCACCCTTCAACACTGTTTTCACAGGAGATCATTTTCACTTCACATCTCAAAGGACCCTTCTTCCAGGCAGTTCACACCAGTCTGTACGAGAACACCATCTGTAAGCTGGTGTCACAGGAAGGCGAAAAACAACAGCAGCACAAAAAATATTTAGTACAAGAAGCTGCCAAGAAGCAGAAATAACTACAAGAAATCTCTAACAAATCTGCAGAAAGGCAGTAAATGGATAGCACTTAGAGACACAAATAATGTATTTCGCCTTGCCAGAGGACACCACCTAGAAAAATTAATCCTCTTGATGTCGTATTAACTCAAGTAGGGCCACAAATCAAATCCACAGCACAACTATCTATTAAGAGTTATTTCTGAAGGAAACACCTTTTAGTGTTGCTTTTTTGATACAAATTGTTCTTTACCAAATAACTAGAGACTATGATTTGTATTTTTTAATTCTGAAGAACATCTGATCAAGCGGCTAACAACAACGCACACACAGGAGGACTATTTTATTGTGAGGATTTTTTCAAGGAGCAGACAACCTAACTTCCTTCCACCAAGCCCTGTCTCAGAATGGCTGCGGTTGGAAGAGAACTGCTGAAGGTTCTCTAGTCCAACTCCACTATTTCAGCAGTGGCACCTAAATTCAGCTGCCTCAGATGGCTTTTGAGTACCTCCAAGGATGGAAACACCACAACCCCTCCCTTGGCAACCTGTGCCAGTGCTCAGTTACCCATGCAATGGAAAAGTGTTTCCTTATGTTCAGAGGGAACCTCCTGTATGTCAGTTTGTGTCCTTTGCCTCCGGCCCTGTCACTGGGCACCACTGAGAAGTCCCACCTCCATCCTCTTCGCACTCCTGCTTCAGGTGTTTATATTCATTGGTGAGACACCCCTTGGGCCTTCCCTCCTCCAAGCTGAACAGTCCCAGCTCTCTCAGCTTCTCCTCATATAACAGATACTCCAGTCCCTTCATCATCATTGTGGCCCTTTGCTGGACTCTCTCTCGTATATGCATGTCTCTCTCGCACTGGGAAGCCCCAGAACTTGAGGAGTCACCAGTGCTGAGTAAATGGGAAGGAACACCTATCCCTTGACCTGTTGATATAACATGTCCTTTTTCTAGCTCTCTGTACCAGACATGGGCCTAGTGTTTACTAATTTTTAATTGTTATGAAATTTAAGACTTCATCCTGTTCACTTCAGCAGGATGAATTTCAGCAGGCCAGTGAATGACAAGAATCATCCTAGAAAACATGACAGGCACTTGTGAACAAGGTTGGCTACAGTTTTCAAACACAATTCCCTATACATAACTCAAACAGTAACTTCCCTTGAGAAGGCCCATTCAAGACCTACATTCCAGAGCACACAACTTGTGCCTCCTTGTCAAGCAAGGGATGGCATCTTGTATGCTTGTTATCAGCACAACATCTAATCAAATGTAAATACCTGTACCAGTTGGTAAGTGTCATCATGATATACAGTGATGCCAGGAAAAGCATGAAGTGAAAGAAGGAGTAACTGTAAGTAACTCCATCCCTCTCGTTATCTATAGCTCGGTGAACATCATCTCCATCATCAAGGGAGCCATCACTCCTGGGCATTCCATCCTCTATCAGTGTTGATTCATCACTGGTCAGCATCAGCTTGTTAACTTGGCTGTTGTTGGATGTTCGGATGCTGGATTTGACAGGAAAGGACATGGTATAGTTACCCAAATAAATACAATTCATATCCAACAATAAGAAGTAATACAAATTAGTGGATTTTTTTAAAAGGAATTTTACCTTGAATAGAGGACACACAGCAAAAACAAAACCAGTCCTACAATTCCTTGTGCATCCCACCACTGCACTACCTGACCTTGGGTTGGAATGGTGGTGCTGTTGTAACCAATGATGCTCAGCAGACTGGGGTTACAGCGCCTGTCTGTGAGGGAAACTGCATTAGAACTTACATAAAACAAGAACGGGACAAATATTTAATAGCACATTTCCATGCTGAATGCACAGAAATAGAAAGGAACTTCGTGACTGTGACAGTCTTGAAGTAAAAAAGGTCTGGATCTAATTTTAGTCTACTGAATCTCTCTAGAGCAGGGAAATGACAGTATATGGCATAAAAATCTGTCTCTTTGAGCAGATAAAAGGATTTTGAACTTATGTAAGACATGCATCAACTGCTTTACTATTCCATCTCATATAATTAGATGCAACAAAATAAAAATCTCTGCATTTTAAACTACAGAAATTCTACTGCTAGAAAATAAGTCTGACAAACATATTCTATAGATGGGGTACCCGAGTCATCTCGGAATTGGAAAACGATGCCAGTCAGTCCGTTTTTTATTATGAGTGGTTCCCAACCCACAGCACCCACAGGTAATACTAATGAAACAGCTGAAAGCAATAGACAATTTTATTTTCCCATAATCACTGCCTGAATTAGATGACTCATGTATTCTATGACACAAAAGCACAGAAGATTGTCCAAAACTAAGATAAAAGGGTCAGAGACCCAATTAAAACAAAAAAAATCAGTACCTGGCAATTTATTTTAATCACCAGAATTTTGTACTTATTTATTTCTTTTTAGAGATATTCAACTGTTTTCAGACACAGGAAACATTGACAACATTTATTACTTGTTTTAAATCCTCAGTTTAGAGATACATAATCAGAAGCATGCTGGTCACCTAAGAAATGTGAAACTTGATAGGGAGATGAAACTCCCAGACACCTCAGAGGAGCTGTGGTGATCTGCAAAATCTAAGCTTTAGAATACTGAACTTCTGCCAGCAAAGAGCAAAAATTCTTACACGTCATATAAGCAAGGGAAAAAGACATTATCTTTGTATGCTGGTTGCAGAGGGGGCGGAGCTCAGAGCTGTGTGGGCATGGCCAGGTTGCTATTCCATACCTCCCCCACATCCTTGCTGGGAGCGTGGCTTTCGGGGGAGGAAAAGGTGAGCACACCTTGAAGTGGTCCCGTTCTGCTTCCCTCTTTCCCTCGGGGAGCTTGCCTGGACCAGCCACACAGACCCTGCCCTCTCTCACTGCTGCCCATCCATCCCTTCCTAGCCCTCAGGAGAGTGGGCTCCCGGCAGCACGTGCAGCTGAGCCCTAACACACACACATTCGATTACCCTGTTCTAACGCGGCCCTGCAAAAGAGGCGAAGATACAATTTACTGCTGAACTGGTTACCCAAAGAAGCCCTACACTGCTACCACACTTACCTGGCTCATTGGTCATGGCTGACCAAGTCAAATACATGGTATAAATTGTGATCACTGAAGACTGCAGCAAACCAGATCTCGGCTGAGATTCCTATCCAAAGGAGTCACAAAACAGCAAAGTTAGACCATCAAAAGTGCGGGAAGAATTAGATTGTGATAACACAGGAGATAACAGAATTAAAATTGTACCTGAATCCTTGGCAGAATTGACATAACAGAAGCACCAATGCACAGGAGCATATTAACACTGATGAATGTCTTGTTTTCAGAACAACCTTCTGGATGAGTGTAATAAACATAAAACAAGACAATAGCTACGAGAGACAGCAGATAGTTGACAGCTGTAGCTGAGAGCAGAGCTGTGAAGAAACAAAACCATAGTTAAACTGGTTAATAACAGAGACTGCACCTCTCCCTGCTTCCCCTTATTTAAACTTGACAACAGAAGGACATCAGTACAGCTGAACTACACATCTGAGAAAATGATACTAATGCATGAAGCAGCCCTTTCTGCACTCTAGTAAAATCAACTGTTCAGCGAGCAATTTATTTAACATAATGTACATTAAATGAAATTTAAAACTCAATTGCAGTACAGTCCCTCCTTACCTGCATACCAGCATCTTGAGTTTCCTTCCTCCATTTTTTCAACCCAAGATTCATTCCAGGAATGGGCAAAGTCGATAAGCAAGACCAGCTGAATAAGAATAAAGCAGAATGCTCCAGCCATACCTACATAAAACCACACTAAAAGAGAAGTGAAACAAAAACAGTTAAGAACCAGAGATGATTTACCTCCCCCCCTCCCCATTTCAGTGTCCCTAAACACAGAGAAGCACTACTGTTAACACAGCTACAACTAAAACTGTACTACAGCAGCATGCACTTACTTTTCTTTTAAAACTAAGTATGATTGCACCATGATACAGAGGAAGACAATATTCCCTCACCAGTTGTAAATGGTCCCTCTGGTATGAAGAAAGCTCCAACACTAATTGCAAGTGCCGTTGCAAATTTAAAGAACCAGAATCTAAAGGGAAATAAAGAGAGTAAGGCAACTGGTAAGTCTGGTCTAATTCACACATAAAATGCACATCTTTAAGAGTTGGTTTTTTTATATTTTCTCACTCTTAACTTGCTTCTTTTGAAGCAGGATAAAAATTTTATCTGCCCAAGATTTTTGTTCACCAAAAAATTATGCTTAAACTGTGCTAGGCTGACACAGAGTTTGACACGTTTCCCAGAGGTATCTTCTTACTCATGAATTACAAACTAGGCCAATTGTGAGCTGCTTTTTTTCTTCCTGAGATCATTTTAAACCACAGCAGTGAGATTACTGAATTGTCTGCATAGCAGAAAAATGGGTAAAAAAAATCCCTTCCTGCTTTTAATATCAAAGATCTGACTGGTGCCTACAATGACAGAAAATATTATGCTGGAGCTCCCTACCAGTCTTGATTCACTTCCTACATGAGAGAGATATACAGAAGTCTGGATTCTTCCCACCCAACTTCAGTTTCTTTAGGCCTACAGCTGATGAGGACTCATCACAAAAACAAAAGCAAATTATTTATCCTGCACACAAGACACAAGAAAAGACACAATCAAATTCTAAGTCCCTGTTTCAGTGCAGTGTCATTGGAATCTTTTTTTCAGTAAAAGATATGCATTCACAGACCATCAAAACAGATCAGATGTTTCCAGAAAGCATACAAAGGGGTATCTTCCACCAATGGTTCACCAAACTCACCCGAAATACAAACTGTAAAAATATACCCTGCATAGGGAACTTCAAACTGTTATGCCAACAAAACTATTTCTTGTGATCCCAGTGACAGGCAGCTCCAAAAACAGGCATGGTACCATCTACATGTACTTCAAAACTGAATATAACAGCACAAAGACATGTACCACACCCCCACAGTGTCAAACACTTGTCAGTTTTTCAAGTTTTCTATCTGTTTATCTGTTCCCATTTCTTCCCATACTTTGAACAAGTTTAATCTCTCCTGCTGGCTGTTACAATCAAGCGATGGGAGACCAGAAGAACAAGTGCCAATTGTGTGGAGAGGAACTATGTGAGATGACAGAGGTGTAGAATATGGAACAAAACGGACTAATTCCCTGGGATATAGAGAAGTGACTAAACCCAGTCTGAAAATTGAATCAAGTTATAACATTTATAAGTGCAATACATACCCCACTAAAACTAGTTTCTGAATCAACTCTCTTTTTTAATCAATGTCATTCTCAATTACAGAAATAAGAATGGGTTTGAGTTTGTATATATTTAATCTCTAATTCCAGGCTTTTTAAAGGGATCTTAACGCTCTACCCCATATGACAACTGAAGACAGTATTCATCTGAAATAACACCTACAGCTGCTGTGCATTCTGTGCAAGTCAGCAACCATCTCACAGATACATTATAATTGTTTTTTTCCTATTGTTATTATAAACCTGAGGCAAGAAACCAGTCTGACTGCTGTTTAAAAAAGTGGAGAAGGTGAACACTGGCACTAGATCATATTACTGGTCTTAACTTGTAGGCAGCCATGAAAAAGTTAGTACACATATATGGAAAAACCTAGTATTCTGAATATTTCAGACCACTGACAAAAAGATTACATCTCAAAGTATTACTGAACATACACACAATTTCAAAAATCAAAAGCCATAAAGTTCACTGTAATGCATATTATTGAACCAACGAGTTATTACAGAAGTAAAGTAAAGCTATCAAATATTTCACCAGCAACAGTTAAATAACATAATTTTTTCCTTTTATCCTAGTGCTGATGTTATTGGCTAAGAAGAGCAAACTGCTATGGGTTGCATAAACTGTACCTAAATTTGTACTGGAGCGCACAACTCCAAAAAAGGTTATCAAGAAGATCTCAAACACTTAAGAACATTTTTAGGTAAAAAACATCCCATATCATGTAAAATCACCATGTGCCTTTTTCTGAAAAAAAAAAACCAAAACCAAAACAAAAACCCCAAAACCAAAAACTCAAAACCAAAACTAAACAAAATCCACCAAAATCAAACAAACAAAAAAAAACCCCACCAAAAACCAAAAAAAACCCCAAAAAACAACAGAGCTCTGATACAGAATGTAGCTGAACCACTTTCTTCTTGCTTGCAACAAGCATGTTTTCCTGAACGAAGGAGAGCAGAGGGAAAGGCCGAACTGATTACTGTTGCCAACACATCCTAATACTGTATGCTCTTCTTCTTTAGACAAAAAAAAAAACCAAAGCAATATTCTGCTCAGTCTCAGTTTTCCCCTACAGAAATAATTTGAAGCTTTTTCTCATTTTATGCTAGACATGTTTAATTCTACTATACTGAATATAAAATAAAATGTTCTGGCTTAGCTGTTCATGGCTTCTGTTAAATACAGTCACCTTATAAAAGCAGTAGTCTAAGCAATCACTCTGACCACTAAGATTAGGCACCATAAACGGTTTTAGACTTTTTAGCATCATGGCCTCTTATAAATATTTACATCTCCTTGGTTCAAGAAGCTACATTACACATAGGTAGAGCCTGGATGAAAACTACCACTTGGGTCAACACACAAGCTGAAATTCCATCATATTCTTCCATCTGATAATCCTGACTAAAATAAAATACAATAGAAAACCTACTGGAAAGTTCAAAAACTAGATACATAACTCATTTCTTTCTGCAGAGGGGCAACTGAAAAGACAGCAGAAAGAGAAAAATATCTATGTGTAACTGTTATAACCTTTAAAAGAAAACCATTCAGAAAAGAACAAAAGTTCTTACAAGCTTCAAAGCTAAGAGGAATATAAATTCCCAGAAGACCAATGAGGCTTCTAAATCTTTTTATTTCTTGACAAAATCTCAGTGGAATGAAACTTTGTGCCATTATTCATCTCTGAATTTCATTGTCTTTAGAAAAAAGCAGAATTTCTCATCTTGGGAAACCTCTGGACAGATTATCCAATGTCATAGCTCAGGCTTGGAAAAGCAACAGCCACATGTATCTTCTCCTCTTACAAAAATTAATCACTAACTCATCTCAGCACTCATTTATTTCTGCAGCTTACCCATTGTGCACCGCTGCTCTGGGGTCGTTGCTGCTCTTCACTTTGATCATCAGCAAGGAGAAGAGAAGGAAGAACATGGCCATGCCAAAGCACACGCGGTACACGGCCTTGTAGCCAACCAAGACATCACAGTTCACGTGGCCCTGCACACCAGGAATACTTGTTCCCAACCCTCCATCACAAAATCCAGGAATCTGTGGTAAATACAAGACATGCCAGTCATCTTTAAAAGACCTCCTGTCAGTAAATGTATATTAATAAATTTCCAATATGCAATTCATTAATGTTGTAACATTATGTAACTACTAACACTGTTAGAATATATGACACTGAAGGACTGCACTATTAGCTACAGTCCAACGAGAATATCAAACACATGGAAGGAAAAAAAATCCAGCATAGGCAGGATAAAATAAAACAAAATAAGTATTTTCATAGAATACTTTGGGTTGGAGGGGACCTTTAAAGCTCATCTAGGCTAATCCCTCTGCCATGGGCAAGGACATCTCCAACTACCTCATGCTGCTCAAGGCCCCATCCCACCTGACCTTGAATGTTTCCAGGAATGGGTCACAGATCTTATTAACAGGGTTTTTTATGTTATTAGCAATTTCAGAGCTTCTCAAAGAAATGCATTTTTCTCTTGTTGATCTGAATCAAGAGATAATCAAAGATCTGGGAATTGGTAAATTTGACTTGACAGTTACTATCAGGCTTATGACATAGCTAGGAGGTGGCGGCCTGCTTACATCTCTTATTTAAAACAGACACAGCCTCTCCCAAAAAAGCACCATCACCATCAACTAGGTGTATCCATAACTTCCATATGAAACAGCTGAGAACATTCTCTCCAGTCACTACCAGGACATAAGCAACATCTTTTAGAAGTCAAATCATACCCCAGAAGGCTGTAATTTTCTTTTCTAGATGACTAACATGGCTCTCACTGAAGCTCTAATATGGTAACTACACCAACCTAAAATACACATTTACAGATGAATCATTTGGGGGGAAAAAACCGTGTAAAGCCTGCCTAACCAAAGTTACTATCTACTGAAAAAAAATAAAGACTGCAAAACAGAACTGAAGTACACGCAACTCAAGTTCAGTGAACGTGTAAGCTCTCCTGTAACTCATATTACCACTCTCCAGTTCTATACTGCATCCTCATATAGCTAATAAACTGTAAGATCCTACAAACGCTTCCTAATTCCCTGACTGGAAAAGAGCGAAAAATATTTTTGTTATGCAATGCAGATTTTAAAATAGAACTTTAACTAGTACAGCACAATGAAACTAGAAGACATCTTAGAGTGTGGTTATTTTTTCTTAATCGCAACCACAATAAAAATCAATTAAGCACCATAAATACAAGCATCTCAATAATACATAATTTGAAACTATACATACACAAATTTTCTTGTTTAATGCAAGATTTTATTTTTTCTGCTCTGATCATTTAAAGAAGAGGCACAGCTTTACCTCAAAATAGTGCTTTTCATCTAAAGAGGGATATTCCCACAACTTCTTTATTTGACTTACAAATAAAATAATGGTGACTGTGAAGCACAGCTGGTAGAAAAATTACGTATCTCCAAATAAAATCCATGCTTTCAAGATGTCAGTTACTATTATACGTGACATTTGTTCTACCAAAAATGTTAGCAATAAATAACCTGACCTTCTTCAGCTGCTCTTCCATGCCTGGTATTAGCATCACACAGGCAACGCTCACGCCAAGAAGTAGAAAGAAGGCATAAATCAGCCGAGTTATGGTGGAGTTGTTTCCACTGGGGCAGCATCGGCAAAGCAGGCACGGGGCACTTCCACACAAGCATGGTATCTGACAAAAAGACAGAACATGAATTATTTAAAAAGCTTTGGATTACTAGATTTCAATATTTAATCAGGCTGTGCAGATCATCAGACATTATGATGGAAAATGACTCATCCTGTGCATCCCATCACTAGTGCAGACTAACTCACTGCAACAGGTTACGGAGCCACCAAACAACAGCGCTTCCCGATGTGCCACTGCACAGTGAAATTAGTGCTATGCCAGAAGTAATCACTTGGCCATTCAGAAGAAACAAAGACTGGATTTCAGCTCATTAATTCTCTCAAATTTTGTTTCATTTCAGCTAAATGACACGCAAGGATTGCTTTTCTTAGCAACTACATCCTCCCTTCCACAGCCACAGAGATTAAACAAACATACCACAGGAAAAAGGCACAACTGTCATGTAGGTACACTCTCAGCACCTGGCACAGTTCAGATACAATCCTCACCAGTGCCATAAATATTTCCAAAACACAAAAACCAGGTAAAAGAGCCTAAATCTTATGTTGCAAATTACTTCATATTAGCAGCTACTGACATATCACATGATTCTGTTTGATTGCAAAATTAATTTCGGCAAAAGTTACAAACCACAAGAACAGAGCAAATATGCAGTACATGTGTTATTGATATCAAATATCAACAGCAGAAATGGATGGGAATGCTGTACCGTTGTGATACTACAGGGAGAAAAAAAACCCAAAAAGGACAAAATTTAACTGTATGTAATTCTCACATAAAAAATTGTGGGAAGAAAAAAAAGGGAGTTATTTCACCAGGAAAGGGCTGGGGAGCAGGGAACAATTCTCTGCCACTGACTGAGTGACAATTTGGGAAGTAAAAGAAAGGCAAGGCCGCACAAATAAATATTAGCCAAAGGAGAAAAGGTACAATCAAAATGTGTGATCACTGCCCTTCTCTGACCATGCTACCTCAGGTAAAGATATGGAATAGGGTTAAAACCCAGCTTCTACCCCAGCACACATCCAAGGACAACTCCACCATGGGACAAAAGCCACAGGTGTTCATCACCACATTAGAGACACTCAGTCATGTAAGGACACGAGTAGTTACAAGGCCACATGACCGGGACATGTCAATCACCCAGTATGACTGGCATGTGTCAGAAGGAGTTCTCAGAAGTTCAGTCATATGACAAACAAAAATGCCAGCAGTCTGCTGCTACCGGAAAAGCCCCAGGGGTTGCCAGGAAAAGCAGACAGATTGCCACAACATTGCTGGCAGCCTCCTGAGAACCTCTTGGGAAAGGGCTGATTATCGTTCTTACAGTTTCAACCAGACTCACACACTGGACCCACAAACTTCATCTTTTAAATAACTTCCCTGTATTCTTTTTGGCAGATGTGTTCCTTCCCGAGCAGCCAAGAATTTTCACTCCACTAGGCTACAGAATCATCTCTGAACTAGCAAACTTCACCACTACATTTGTCTTGCTAAACCAGTGAAACTAGGCAGATTCTCATTACAAGAATTTCAGGATGTAAAAGCTGTTACATTGCCCTTTTTTACCTTCTCCTCCACTCAGTATCATTACAGCACAAATAATGTGAAGGTGTTGATTACAGGAGGTTTCATCTCAATATAATAAAGAAATTATTTAGACTGAGGGCAACCAGTCCCTGCAACAACCTCCCCAACGATATGGTAGAGTCTCCATCACTGAAGATTTTCAAGATACAACTGGACAGGGCACTAGATCATCACACTCAGGCCCCCTTTTTCATAAAAGATGGACAGGGTGGACCTTTGAGGCTGCTCTAGGACTGCAAGCAAGTTCATTAGGGGCATCTGTGCTTTGTAAGCAGGAAATGTATGTCTCCAAATGCATCAGAATTTTATAGTACTACTGTCTCAGACTATTTCCTACACACACAAATAACCTTTCCAGTGAAAAATACCTCTGTTTTCTGTTCAAAAAATTACTTTCTTGAACTAATTCTGTCTGCATTAGTATTTTTAAACATACTGTCAAATAAAAAGTTGAGTTTGGCAGAACAGTATATCTGACTAGGCTCATCAGCTACAGAAAACATGGGGACAGGAGCACCTGTTAAAAAAATTCACTTCTGTAATGAATCCAGTGTTACACTGTTTGTTAAATACACAAATAATTCAAGCAACTTGTTCCTGACTGCCTCAGGAGAAGGCAGAAGCACACATGCTTCTACAGACAGGAGAGACCGGCAGTAGCTGAAATGAAGATGACTGTCTCCACCTCACTGGGAAACAATGTGCCTCAAGAGAGGCCATACACCTCACTGAAGTGTCTGAGGTCCAACATCAGCTTTTAAAATGTTTTGCCCCCAAACAGCTCATGCACATAAATTTCTGAACAAGAGACACCTATTGATACATGAGACTATTTATACAAGTTGGCCACTTACACAAGGAACCACATTAGAGTCCAATTCTTTCTCTCTTTGGCAAAAGAGAATAAAATACATACCATTCCAATAAAATAGTATTATACTACCAGCAAAACTACTTGTTACAGACTTCAAAAAGAACAGAAACCAAAGAACATTCAGCCCATGGAATTCAGCTTATTAGCAGAGGAGACAAGAAGAGTTTGTTCTCTTGAAGTGCCACTTTCTTCCTAAATTTGAAGCACACCCTGTTGCCTTGTTTTTCAGCCTTCTGATTGTTTTGCATAGTTTTGGAGTCAGAGTTTCTATGTTCTCACAGTTCATGTAAATAACACCTGTTGTTTATCTAGTTGCTTTCTTATGTTTGCATTCCTGTTCTATCAGGAGAAAGGTTTGATGGACTTTCAATGTAACCAATATGATTGAAGAGGTGTCACCTCAATCTTCCAATCCACTGTCATGTTCAGATTTGTATATACATGTATGCTTCAGAGAAATAAAGTGGGATTACCCCTTTGACACTTGACCAGAGCACACGCGTCCTCATTGTGTCCGCTAGCGACATTCCCCTCACAAAAAAATTCAGTAGTTCAAACAGTAAGATACTTCCATGCAGACCAAAGCTTAACTCCCCAGGTGTGACTCAGCTTAGTCACAGATGCAGACAAAAAGTTACTATACAATCACTTTTTCACTTGTTTTCATAAGGAAGCTTAGACAAAAGTTACTCAGTCACAACTGCATAAAATGTATTGGCTTCTATACTCTTACTTACCTACTAACTCATATCCCTTTACATTTTTTAGGAAAAATAAGCAGCTCAATGGTGTTTCCTAAGGTAAAATAAGAAAAGACAACCCACACACCTATTCTGGCAGCAGCCAGTCAGGCAGACAAGTTAATTCACGCGCGCTAAACTAGTCACTTCATTTCCCCAGGGCAGCGGAAATTGCATGAGGAACATGTAACAAGATGTATACTGAAAGAGAGAGAAGGACAGAGAAAACCCCACAAAATCATGGAAGGTCAAACATTACTGCCCCTAACGCACACAGGACAAGTTTTTAATATAAAATATAATCTTCCTACTGGAGTAATGAGTAAATGATTATATATTGAATTAAGTATTTGCAAAAACACTAAGCCCCTGCTGGGCCTAGTCAGGGTTTAGCTACACCATCCCTACTCTTAAGCTTAAAGACACTGAATCAATCAAGATCTCTGCCTTGACAGAGAATATTAAAGGAGCAAGACAGCAGCTCAGCTGTTTCAGAGAACACCACGATAGAGGCAAGCCACAGCAGAGGGAAAACGGCACTGCCTTCTTAATCTAGGCTGTCAGGATCAGAAGGCTTTTGGTGAGATGGCTCTGGTCTTACGGCTTTGGCCTC
>WEIT01003335.1:38148-50931 GCA_013389985.1 Dryoscopus gambensis | reverse complement strand
CCCGCGCCGCCCGCGGCCACCTTACCCAGCTCGCCATGGAGCAGAGGCCCAGGACGCTGCCCATGGTCCCCGGTGGGCGCGGGCTCCGGCTCCTCCAAGATGGAAGCGGCGGCCGCGGCTCCCGACGCCGTTGTTTACTGCTCCCAGCGGCGCTTCCGGCTGCTCTGACGGCGCGGGCACGTCACTTCCAGCCGGGAGCAGCCGCGCTGCCCGCGGCCTCCTGCGGCGGGGGCAACATGCCAAGGTTCTGTGAAGCCAGGATGTTCTTTGGTGGCAGGTCTCTGTACACCTTCAAGCCTGATATGCAAAAAAGGAGATCTAAGCAGCCCAGCTGCAGCAGCCAGCATCCGTCAGTCAACGACATCCGGGAACCAAAGCTTAAAGCTTGTTTTAAGCCATGGATATAACAAATCAAGATGTAGCAAACTGGATGTAGTAAATCAAAATGTTGTATGTCAGTAAAACCGATAGGGACATCTGAGAACTAACAAACTTTAAGGATGTAGTAAATCAAGGTGTTGATGCACGTCTGTGGATACTTATTAACTTGGCAAAATATTTGATGTCCATGTGTCCTGTAGCTGAATTATGTTCATTATAATACTAAAAGTCACACCTACAGGTCGCAAAGATCCGTGGCCAGGTGCAGACCCTTTCCCTGAGCATGCATAGATGTTAGCTGAGGTGATGTAGCTTGTACAGAATTCCTACCTACTCATAGTAGAGGGGCTGTACTCGGAAAGCTACTGACTCTGAATATCTGTGTGTAAATAATGGCATGGAAAATGCAGGGGAGGGTGTTTGATTTGTGGAAATAAATAAATAATCAGTTTCTCTCTCAAGTGTGTGATTGCTGGCTTCTTGCACACCAGGTAACAAACCCAATTTTGTGGACAACGGGCTGGTGGCGGTCTCCATGGCCACAGGTCTCCTCTGTCCCGTACTAACCAGCAGGCTTCATCCCATAAAAACCACACAAGATTTTCACCACTTCATATCTTACTAGGAACCATGTTTCTTACAAGTACCGATAGTGCTGAGCTTGCAGGGCTTTCTGGTGGTACTGCATAGATGAACACAGCCTCAAAAAAGGAAAAAGGCCTAAAAAAAGAAAATAGTCCTAAAAGAAGAAGTAGTGCTTAAAAATCTTTAAAATACAATCAGACAATCAAGGAATAGAAAATTTAGGTAATACACTTAATAATATAGATATTATAATATATGTTTATACATATATATTTATAAGAATATTTAATAATAAAGGTCTTTTAATTCAGCTGTCTCAGCTGAAAAATACAACCCTTTAATTTGTCAAATGTGTCTTAAGATCCAAAACTAGACACTTAAGAAGGATACATAAAGAAATTGAATTTTTAAATAAAATACCTAGTGGTATGAGGCAGTGCAGTTCACATCATTTTACATATTAAGAACATTTTTGTCTCTCACAATTCTCCCTTCTTACTAACATGCAGAGATTACACTACTACATGCTGGGCTGCTGCTCAGATTGAATTTATCTGTAGACGTTGCTAAATCTATCCTTTGTAATTGATTTTAAAGGCAATCCTATTTTCAAAATCAACTATGAAAAGAAAAAGCTAAGAAGAAATTTTTGAAGGCTGAAGGTTTAAGACTGCAGTTGTTGTCCAGTGATAAAAAATGGACTGGGAATAATTACCAACATGGTTACAGCTATTAGTTTGAAAGGTAAGTATGCAGAATTAACGGACATTGAATGCTGAACTTGTTGCATGAACATGCAGCATGCCCATTTTTGCCAAAAAGTTAAGAAAGCTTTGGAAAGTTCCTGTACAAGTAGTAATGTTGCTGAAGTGAACGTACTCGAGAGTGGAGGATGGGATCAGCTCCTTGCCTAGACAGTCACCAAGCTCTCCTTCATCTGCTGCCAATAACAACCTCCTGGTCCTGCACTGAGACAGCAGCGGAGGTGTGGATGGATGAGCTCTGGTTTGAGCCTGGGGTCTGAGCCTGAGCCAGCTTTGCCTGCAACACTCACTGTAATGTAACAGGACCTTCCCCCCTGTTAGGCAGGGTAATCAAAGTGGATTTACAGCTGTGGCAAGGAGGAGAAAAGACACGGGGAGAAAAGCGGCGTGTGCTCCTTTATCCTGCTCCCTGCCACCAGAGCACAAGGCTGTGCTTGGCA
This sequence comes from Dryoscopus gambensis, assembly GCA_013389985.1. Lineage (NCBI taxonomy): Eukaryota > Metazoa > Chordata > Aves > Passeriformes > Malaconotidae > Dryoscopus > Dryoscopus gambensis. Next base: position 48,761 of record WEIT01003335.1, on the reverse strand, counting down.
GTGAGCTAGTATTTGATCCTCCTGCATCCTGTGTGCCCTTCCTCAGAAGGGCAATGTGACAGCAGTGGGTGGGGAAAAAATCTGGGGTACCTTTAGTTCAGCCAGTAGATCCACAACAGTAATTCTTAATGTTCACTTTTGTTTGTGCACTAATTTGAGCCAGTGAAGTGTGCTCATCCTCCACATAACACCACCACAGTAGCCAGAAGGTCCTGGAGGCTCAGCATCAGCTCACAGCTAACACTGTGGCTTGCTTCATGTGATGAATTCATAATCTTCATTCCCTTTCCTTTGTGAAACCCTTAATCTTCTTCAAAGATGAGTTTTCATTAGTTACTGATTTTTTTTCCACGTCAATATTCCTGCAATTTTCACAGTGTGCTCTTTTTCCTTACAACAATTTCTGATAGCCATGGCAGCCTATTTCTGTCCATACCAACCTGATCTCTTTCCAAACACTAAATCCCATCAGTGTTCTCTGATTCAGTCATTATTTCTGCATCTACTGTGGAAAGACACTGAAGCATTACAAACACTTCACTGAACCAAGTCCTGCTCCTCCTTCACCACACACCTTTTCTAATAAATTGTAAAAGAGAAAAGATCTGCTACATGAATTTCTCTCCTAGAGTTTTGTTCCATTTTCAAGTCTTATAGTTGCCTGACAGCTTTAAATCATACTGTGAAATCTCAGTTTTACTCTGTTTGAAGGGAGTTGGAATTCATACCCAGATATATGTCCCAGATTGCTTCCCCAGTGTGATACCCTGCTTCGCTGTGACCCTTTTGAGTTTGTATGGATATGATAATCATAGTTGTCCATTATTTGACTAGCTTTCTGATTTTTTTTTTTTTAGATAATAACAGGACTCAAATAGCAGAAATAACTTCCTTTTTTTCTTGTTTGTATTAGGGAGCTTCTTACTAAAACCTGCCTTTTTGTCAGCTGTTTATTGGAAAATGATAATTTTTCCAAACTAGAGACCACCTGTCAGTTTCATGGTCTGCACAAGCACCTTTGAACAGCTCCTTCAGTGAACGCCAGATCTACAGAGAGCCCAGAGCTGCCTTGTGGAGGATCCCAAACATGGCCACACACACTTTAACCTCCAGCAGAAAAGCCCTGGTAACCATTTTGTCTCTTGAATTCATGTCCCCAGACCACTGAGAGGAACGGTGAGCTAGATAGGACAAGATACACTAAACAGGCTTATGCTTTAGGCAAGGCTTTTCCAAATCCATACTTTTCTTTCAGTGGTTCATCGCACTGGTAAACAGCATGAGAGGGAGAATCCTGAAAATTGCTCTAGATGGGAGGTGGACACAGAGCCTGCTTGCCTCACACTGAGGGAGGCTTTGCTTCTTGCCATGAATTTCTGCCCCCAGTACTTGAGTTACCAAATAGTGTGAACTTGTAGGATGCTGGGAACACAATGCAAATGCTACACTGCCTGTGACACACAGAGCAAACCTCGTGGCTGGCAGGAAACACCACGTGTGCGTGCGGTGACCATGTGTGTAGCATGTGCACCACAAGCGCAGCAATTCTAAGTGCCATAGTTAGGCAGCGCCCATGTATGTGTTAGGAATGTGCACTGCAAAGCAGACGTTAAAACGTTTTGTGAACCGTGTTGGCCCTGCACCCACAAATCTCAGAAAAATATATAAGCACCACCAGTCCTTCAGACAAGATTTACAAGAACTCTCACACACACACAAATAGAACACGTAAGGGAATAAAAATGCAAATAAAACATGGCTGTATCGAGGCCTCGCCCATCTTTGTGCTGCCATGCAGAGGTCATACCAAGCATCAGCATAACTTTTGGAGGAAGCAAAGTGTTTAACCTTCAAAACTGAAGGAGGAAACTGAGGACGGCTTTTGTTCTCGCGGCATGGACATGGAATTACAGCTAAACATCCTTTCCCCTAGAGGGCAGTGCAACCTAAAGAATGGAAATCTCTCCCTGGCAGCGCTCTAATGGAAATCGGCAATTTGAAGATGTGGGTTTTATCTCAACAGTGTTAACAGAAAAATACTCTGCAGGGGTGTATTTTCTGGAACGAATCTGTGTACACAGTACGATTCTACATTTCACTTACTTTAAGTAATTTTTAAGTGAAATCGACAAAAACCACATTTTTCCCCCTTGATCCTCTAAATGAAAGGTAATATTGAAATAATGTCTGTGACAACAGATTATGATACCCAGGCTTCAGTCTCTATTGTGAGAGACAAGTGGAACACAAAAGAATAAGATTCGTATTTCTGATGGACTGTGCAAAGACTTGTAAGAGAGATATCAGAAATTTAATGGAATTCAGAGGCCATATTATTCAAGGACGGACCTAGATATAAATTTAATACTGATTCAAATAGATAGGAGTATAGAACAAATGTTCCTCTTTATGTCCCTCTTACAAATTTGTGGGCTTTGTCATTTTTTTCTTCTAACAATACCTGTTTATGTAGATCAAAATCAAGTGATGCAATGGATCTAAATTGTAAAGCATTATCTTGTATGCTTCTGAAATTATGTCTTGTGACCCTGAAAAATACATTACTGAGTAGAAATTGATTAACAACGTTCATATTTTTTTTTGTAAATATGTATGATTTAATCCTTCTTTAGGATAGAGTGGATAATCTGAAACTGTTTTATACAGCAACTGTTGTGAAGCAAAGAAAAAAATATCATCAGATTGTGCAAATTGCTGTCACTCCATTCATAGCAGCAGAAGATTAGATGTAGATTGGGTCAAGATTGTTATTAACATTCCTATTAAGTCACATCACAGTCATTGCAAGGTAGAGGGGAAAACGAATTTCTACTCTGATACTGTTATTGTGTGCCTGGAAAAAATGTTCTCCAAGGCTAAGTTAACAAGACAGTTTCACATCACTACATAATGCCATGTTCTTAACTGGAAAAGACAGAAATATTTGTAATAAAATCAGCCCCCTTCAATTTGTATAGCATAGTATGGTTCAGTGTTTCTAAATAATTGGCATTTTGGAGACTACTGCTAGCATTGTAACAGGGTGTGATGGATGCTTTTAAAAGCCAATACTGACAACGTTCAGTCTATTCCCATCTTGCCTACTGGTCCAGCCATGAGAAGCTTTGTGTTTGTATCACTTATCCTAAGGATAAGTCTAAAGAAACAAGTGGAATTCATCAAGGAATGATTTATTATCCTTATTTTTCATCAGCCAGCAAGATTTTAGAATCCATCTGTATTCTTCAACATCATCTTGTCTTGTGTATTGGAAAGTTCACCCAGGTGAGGTGCCTGAGAGTACCTGAGGACACATCACTGGCATTGCATTAGGCAGCTTACAGTCTCAAGAGAGACCTTCTCACGGTGGCTTTGCTGAAGGCAGCTTTCAGCACAAGTTTGGAGGGAGGCTGGTCACGAGGGGTGTCCCCCTGGGCTCAGTACTGGGGCCAGTCCTGTTTAATATCTTTATCAATGATATAGACAAGGGCATTGAGTGCTCCCTCACTCACTTTGCAGATGACACTAAGTTGGGTGGGAGTGTTGATCTGCTGGAGGGCAGGAGGGCTATGCAGAGGGATCTGGACAGGCTGGATCGATGGGCCGAGGCCAATGGGATGAGGTTCAGCAAGGCCAAGTGTCGTGCCCTACACCGGGGTCACAACAACCCCACACAGCGCTGCAGGCTGAGGAAAGAGTGGCTGGAAAACTTGTGGAAAAGGCCTGGGGAGAAGGACCTGGGGATGGTTCGCAGTCAGCTGGGCATGAGCCACTGTGTGTCCAGGTGGCCAAGATCTGAAGCCAGTTGATTACTGAAATAAGTTTGTTTTTTTTTTTAATAACCCTTAAAATCCATCCATCCATCCATCCATCCATCCATCCATCCATCCGAACTGTTACAGAAAATTTATGTATTTTTAGAGAAGATAATATTTTCATTTATTTTTATATATCTGCAGGGATATTATTGGAGCTACACTGGTTCACACCAGCTGTTAGTGGTCTGTTTTATCAATGACCTTTCTTTGATTCTCAAAGGCAAGGAAGACATATTTCCTTCAACTATGAGTTTCAGCTAAGAATAAAGTTTGCCAGTCAGGAGTGGCAACACAGAGGTTCTGGTCTCCTTAAAAGGTAATCATGAGGACGTAAAGATGTAGTATTTTACTATTTGCTTCATAAAAGCATTTAGCTGTTGCAGGAACCGGAAAGCAGGAGCTTAGGGATCATTCTGCTGTTAGGACTGATACTTTGGGCACTGTGGCTAATTTAGAAGACATTAATAACATTGGTGAGATCAGATGCAGCTTACTAGCAAATTAAAATGTGAAAATGCTGAACCACTAGCTGTTATTTAACTGGCTGTGGGAGTTGTCCCAGAAAACAGGGGGCAACAAATGTGGTGCCACAAAGGCTCTCGAGGCACCTGTGTAGCTTAGCCCCCTGGAAACACATGCTGCAGAAACCTAATAGCATTCTTTCAAAAGGTTAGTGAACGTATGAATAAGGATGATTTGGCTTCTGCAGTTAGCTAGATTTCTAAAAAAGCCTTACACAAGGTCCTCACTAGGAGCTTTCAAAGTAACCGATCAGTCAGGAAATGACAAAAGATGCTCCATTTTCGATTAATAGCTACTAGCAAGATCCATCAAGGACTATAAAGCACAACTGTCCAGCTTCAACCTCTATTCCGAAAATCCTTAAAATAGTAATTGCTGGAACTGGAATGGCAAAGCTATCACCACCTGCTTGTCCTTCAGCTGCACTCTTTCCTGAAGCATTTGCTACTGGTCTTGTTCAGGAACGTAATGCTGGCAAGAGGACACTTACCTAGTGCAGCCTTGCTGATATTCTTAGCTGAGTGTCTTAGTGTGCACTGAGTAGTAGCAACTATCTGTTGTTTTCTTTTTTTTTCATGATAAAAGGACTCTTCCTTTTGTAATTTAATAATTTTAGATAAAAATAGAGCAATAATTTTCACATAGAATCACAGAAGTGTTGGGCTTGGAAGGGACCTTGAAGATCATCTAGTTCCAAGCCCCCTGCCATGAGCAGGGACACCTTTCACTAGACCAAGTTGCTCAAAGCCCCATCCAACCTGGCCTTGAACCCTTCCAGGCACCCACAGCTTCTCTGGGCGACCGGTTTAGGTGCTTCACCACCTTCTGAGTAAAGAATTTCTTCCTAGCATCTAATCTAAAACTGCTGTCTTTCAGTTTAAAACCATTGTCCTTTGTCCTGTCACTATCTGCCCATATAAAAAGTCCCTCTGCCTTCTTTTTACAAGCTACTTGAAAGACATCATTAGTTCTCCCTGGAGATTTCTCTCCTCCAGGCTGAACAACCCCAGCTCTCTCAGCCTGTCTTCATAGGAGAGGTGCTCCAGCCCTTTGAGCAGCCTTGTGGGGGGCAGTGCTGGAATCTATCATTGCTCCTGTTTTTAGAAGATTTTCGAGAAAGGAGCACGGTACCTGCAGTTTGCTAAGTTGTAACAAGAGCCCTTCTCTGCAGAGTCCTGGGAGACCGGCAGGGGCACAAGTTGGCCATAATCCTTCAACCCAAGAGCTGCGCTTGTGCACGGAAGGCAAAGCTGGAGTTTGTACACGTGTGGCTTGCACAGCCACAAGCACTGGAGGACTGAATATAAAAAGTTTGGACTACACCGTGAACTCTGCATCTGTGTAAACTCAGGTAAGAGAGAGCAACGCTATTCAAGTCAACATTTGGAAATCCAAGCGTTCTCCCTCACTGCCACTTCTTTCCTGGCGCGACCGTGCATGTGTTGGTGGCAGGTTCAGGTGTAGGAGCGAGCAGTCCTGGCTCTTAAACAAAGCTGTTAGGTGTAAAGATTTATGTCTGTGTACTAAATGGGCAAATTGCTCTCTCAATCTGTCAAGCTGTTGGTATGATCTCTTGGCAAGCTACAACAGTTTGCTGCTATTTTTTGGAGAGGAACAAATTGCCTGTGTGCAAATACAGCCTAATAGTAAAACACACTATGGATACACTGTTCAAGGCACTCAAGGAAGTAAATCAGTGCTTGTTTTCAGAATACTTTGACTTCATAGGGAACCAGATTTTAAACAGGGAGAAAAAGAATCAATGTTTTTAGAGATGAATACCTAAATTAACATGTTGACAATTCCTCTGCAGTCCTGTTAACTTCAGCTGAACTGTCTGGTTCTCTGGACCTCCTGCTAGCAGACCACTCTGGCCTATTTTGGGGTCCCTATTTCCAAAACAAAAAATAAAAAGAAAACCTTGAGAGAATGTTTAGATCCAAAATACTTTTTCAACAGTTGCTTGTTTGCGATGATGGACGACTTACTTATTTTGCAGAAACCAAAGTTAAACTGATTTAATGCCATGAAAGAAAGAAACCGCACACTGGTCAACAAAAACATAGTTCTGCCATTTTTCTTCTCTGTAATGACAGGTTGCGTTCTGGAACAGTGTTATTTCACTTCTAAATCTGAATTTCATCATTCATGGTGTTCTGCACTGGAGTAATGGTATTGGAGCAGTCACTTTGTAGCAATGATGGAAAAGCCATGGGCTAGAGGAAGCCATCAGAAGCACTAGTATTTCTGTGACTGCTTTGGAATATGCTCAGCACTGATTTCCTCTCTGTGGCTGTGAGATTACCCAAGAACAGCAAGGTTTTGTTGCACACATCTGGTTCAGTACACTGCATGTGGAAGCTAGTTACGAGAAACACAGGACTCTCAGTAGTTTTCATTTTTTATTTAATAGACTTTCTGCCAGTTCCTCTTAGCACTCACTTTTGTCTTACCACAAGCAGCCATACTGTTTTCACACCTACCCTGACATGAATCTTCCAAATGCTGAACTAGATTAACTCCTATTTTGACTCTAGGGCTTCAGCCAAGAAAGAAATTGTCTATCTCCTTGCAGCAGACCTATTTCAGGTGGGCATGCAAGGTCTAGTAAAAAAGGCAATGAGATTTTCTGCCAGCTCTGAGCAGTGAACCAGAGCTTGAGGATAAAAATGTTCTTGTCTACCCACTTGAAATCAAGGTAAGAAGAGCCATCTCCAAGCTACTCAACAGAGGCAGATTTCAATTTCAATGCTTCAAGAAAAAGAATAAAATGTAACTTGTCTTCTTTCTGGAGTGGTAAAATCTGTGACAGCAGTGTGTCAAGTGAGGCAGATGATATAAGAGATCTGAAGGAGGTCAAGTACAGTTTTAGGGCAGTGAGAATAGTGAAAGAGAAAGGTCCAAGTGTACTGGTCCAGGTGGTGCTGGATTAAAGATCACTATCCAGTGTCGATCACCTTGGGTAAATTACAGGCCCAGAGATTCCCTCATCTATCTCTTGCAATATACCAAATAGAGGGCAACTCTAAAGCTTTCCCTGTGCTTTCTTAAATGATGTGCCTTAGATAAACATCTGGTTCCCCAAGCTCTCCCACCTATGTGGTCAGCGAGCTGATCAGATGGTGGTTAACCACTGATATTTTCTCATTGATTTAAAGATGGAGACTTGGGGGAGAGGACTTTGGACTCTTGGTGACTGGACCCCAAGCTTTAGGACTGGAGACATGTTTCAGGAGTCAGACAATCCCCTTCCTGCCTGTATATCCTAACACAGATGATGGAGAATGAAAGTGGAGAGCTGCCTACAAGGGCACAGTCAGTTGGAGTGAAACATGAAACATTCAACATGTTTGAGTTGGAAGAGACCTTAAAGATCCTCTAGTTCCAACCTCCCTGCCATGGACAGGGATACCTTTCACTAGACCAGATTGCTCAGAGCTCCATCTAGCCTAGCCTTGAACACTTCCAGGGATGGGGATGTGATGAATCTGGACTTGCACATCCAAACAGGCACAGCCTGGTGTCCCAGCATGTGTGATGAAGTTTGGGCCTATAAATATGCAGCATATCTTTGCATATAAAACACAGACATTAGTGCAAAAGGAGTATGTTAAACCCAAACAGAATATTTTTCGTTATACCATGCCTATAAATTGAGTTTACTGTGTTATGTTTTTATCCTTGTCAGCTATCCTTTGCTAGTGACAGATGCTGTCCTGAACCCCTGATAACATTCCTAGCATTCCATTTACTAGCAGGTATTTTCATATGCAAGCAGTATAAATGCTGGAACTCAAGTTTATAGAAGTGTTTCTCCACATTCCCTAAAGAAAGGGCAACAGATAGTCAAGCTTGGGAGGCTGGCACCATTTTATGTATCACTCTGTCATTCTCATGTCAAGACTCAATATGCCATTAGCAGAAAAAGGGGGCCTTTAAAGCTGACTGCAGGAAAGGAAAAAGATCAGTCCCAGAAACTTTCATGCTCTGGGGAATGAAAAGAAGGGAGCAAACTATAGATCCATTGTACTCCTACGCTGGCACATCTGTGACCATCTCATGGGGATTTTGTGGAAGGGAGTCTTAAGGCAGCAACACCTCCTCAATTTGCACTGTGTGATCTAGGAGAGAAGGAAAACCTAGATGAAATAAGAACATAATGAATATAAAGGAGAACTGTCTACAACAAAAATGTGCATTAGAACCTCCTAGCCTAAGGTAGTTTCACCTTCAAACTGTTTATCTTTGGTACCATATATTTTACTTTTTTCTCCTGGTATCTGTCACATTACCTGGTTATGCAGTTAATGCTTAAGAGCAAAATAATTAAGAGGTTCATTCACATTTAAACACCCTTAGAAGCTCCTTAAAATGGAGAAAACGCCTATGGAAGTTATGTCTTGCCATCAGCATTTAAGTTTTTCAGAATACTTTTACTTTGTAAAAGTACTTTTTTGGATGTGGGGTTTTTACTTTGGATGTGGGGCTGTACTATAATAGGTGCTAATTAAAACTAAAGTTTGGAAAATGTTTTTTTCACTGTGTTTCAGTGTTTCAATGAAAAGCTTTTTTTCCTTTTGTTCTTTTCACATTCTGATTCCAGACATTATTCTCTCATGATCAAGTTGCAGTGTTCTAAATTAACTAAACTAAACTAAAAAAAAAACCCAACCAAAACACCCCCTGCCCCCCCACCACAAACTGAAAAAAAAAAAGTGTCAGGTTTTCTGATTGGGAAGCATCTTATTTGCTGCATATTTCACATTTGTAGTGTAGCAGAGAAAATTCTCGGTTCTCTTGCATGCAAGTCAATATTTAGCCCTTTCCATGTAGCAAGAACCACTTTGTCTGTCCTTTATGTGAAGACTTAATTATAGTAGCAGCTCTATTAAATTCAGAAACACATTCAAGTGAGTAAACATTGGATAAAGTCTAAACAATATAGCAAATGAACTTTTCAGTGACAGCCCCTCAAATAATTTGATTTCTTAATGTAGAAGACCAGTCATCTCTGCACATTGTAAACTGTCCCATGGTATGTCTACAAATCTGAAGAGGAAATAACATTTTCTAGTGGACAATTAGAGGAAACGTGTCTTTCAGGGAATATGAGAGTGGAAAAACCCCTCAGGCTGTGTGTCCCGTACGTAGTGATGATTTGAAAATTTTGCATTCCACAATAACCAAGGCCTTTACTGTTGCTAAATTATTGTGGCAGGAAGGAAATTCACTGTAAGTTTGAATTATAGGAAGATTATATGCACCATTTCTGTAGTCATCAAACTTTTGTGTGAATCATTACAGCTGTTCTCACAATCGTGGAGAGCCTGCGAACAGAGGTGCTGCTCTGGCAGCCTAATAACCTCTGAATAAATAGGAGATGTGCCCGTTCAGTGGCTCTGGATAAGGAAACAATTTTTAGTTGGCACTATCTGATCACATCCAACTTTTATTTGAATATGATTTCTTCCTGCAACTGTTTTGGTAGTTTTGGTTGGATATTTCACATTTTAATTACCTTCAGGAAGAAATATTTCACTTCTGTTTTCTAAAACTTCATCTCTCTCCCCAACTCTTTACTGATGGTTTTTCTGTTGGATACATTCTTGCTCAGATTGCCTACCTCAGAAATGATCAAATCTCTGGTATGTCCATCATTAATCTCTTTCCCTACAGTCTCATTACCTGGTATGATATTTTGGACCTCCAAATCCATCATTCTCTTAAAGATCTTAAAGATTTTCTGATTTATTTATACTCCCATCTTACAAAAGCCTGGATAATCTTATACAAGATTATTTAAGAAGGTCAGCCTGTATCTTCAAATCCATTGTCTATGCCCTATATATGTTCACTTCCTGAGACTAATAAACACAAAGTTAAGAACTTTGATCGTCAAGGCTGCTTAAATTTGAGATTAATTTTGTAACTAGGTGGCGATTTTTTTTTAGGGGAAAATGTCTTTTTGAAACAGAGACCATGTAATGAGGGAGCAAGAATTAGACTAGAGGAGATCAGTCACACTGCTTGACAACTGAGTTATAAAGATTAATTCTCCAGTAATGTTGGGGAGGCACTTCTGAGAAACTTCCTGAAAGAAATCAGTTCACTAAATCACTGAAGGTTCCTAAATGGTGAATACATAGAAACAGTCTGTTTTGTAAAGGTAACTTGATACACTCCAAAGAGCTGATTCATTCTGAGAGGTTCTTTCACGAAACGTCTTCTCTTGTCTTTTTTTTTTCTTTTTTTTCTTCTTTTTTTTTCTTTTTT
>WEIT01003335.1:11786-28350 GCA_013389985.1 Dryoscopus gambensis | reverse complement strand
CCCGGACCGTGGCTGCCGGGCTGGATCGGCCGCCCGGGCCGGCTGCCGGCAGGGAACATCCCGCAAGAGCTGGGGGGCCCGCCCGCCCTGCCCCACAAGCCGGAGCGTTCCCGGCGACGCGGAGTGCCCAGGTACCGTGCGCATCCCTCCCGGCCCAGCCACCTCGGCCCCAGGTACTCCTTCGGGCATCGAAGGGAACGAGAAGTTTGGAGCAGCTGCGGGCGGTCCGGCAGCTCCGGGCGAGGAGCGGTGAAGCTGCTGTGGAGGGTGGTCCTGGGGACGTGATGTCCTGTGTCCGACCACCGTGTCCCAGATATTCTTCGGGATAGGTCACGGATGATCTGCCTGTGCCTCCCTGCCCTGGATGCTTCCGGGCTGACCAGGTTTAATGTCTCTTAGCGCCAGGTATTAACCTTTAGGGGAAGCCGCTAATCGGTGTCATACATAGGCTGCCTCTCATCGGGAAGAAAACTGAAATTACTTTTTCTCCGGCAGAAAAGCAATCAGAAGTGCGCCAGGTGCGATTTTTAACTACGTCTCCTTCCTGAAATTATGTTTATACGGTAATATTCATCAGTGGGGACAACACGAAGGCTGGGGAGTAATTTACTGCTTAGGTATATTACAACACATATTTGAAATTTAACTGTTGTGCATAAAGTCCGTAATTTAAGTTGCACGGACAAGATAATGAGCAACTAACATGCAGTTTGTGGATGCAAAAGATATTCCTAGAAAATCAGTAAAATACATCACTGACTTTCAGCTTTCTGTGTTTGCAAGGAATGTCCTTGTACTTAGATCATGCGCGAGGCAGGATTTTTTTTTTCTTTCTGATTGCCACAGAATGTTGGCAGTAAGAGAATTGTTTCTTAATCCAGTTATAAATGATGGTTCTCAGCATTTGTTAAAGTTATTTGTGGACTCTGCAGAGCTGGCAAGTGCTTTTAGCAAAGAGAGAAGTAAAAGAGGATTAAAAGTTCCTGAAGCAATAGATAAAATTATTGTCTACCTTTGGGGGCATTGTGGTTAGGATTGGTTAATGTGGAAATATATAGGGCATATTGACTAACACAGTATAACTTCATCACCTTCTATATCTAGGAAAAAAACCCCAGTTTTTGATGAAAAACTTGATGAAAACAGAGACCTTGAAAACAGCTGAAGGAAAGACAATGACACTTAGTTTACCTTTTCTCACTGAAGAAGTCATGGGGATGAGAACGGTCTGAGTTAGTGATTTTTTTTTTTTGTTTCAATTTATAATATTCTCTTTGAAGTTTTGAACTTGAATATTCATGCTATGATGGTTTTGAAATATTACATTGTGGTTGGCAGCAAATACTTATATATATAAGTAAGATAATTTGCAACTTATCTATAAATACCCACATAACTTCTAAAAACATACATTTTAGTGTACTATTAGAGTGAAGGTTTAGTTCTGTAGCTTGGTTTTGTAATACACCTTGTTGGAACAGAGACCAGTCTCCTTCTTTCCCTTTTTTTTTTTTTTTGTTAGATGTGTCCTGACAGTTACAAATTAAGGCAAAACAGCATAACATACATCAGTATGTTACAAAAATATACATGGACTTCAAAATCATGACAAATTTAAAAAATACTGATGAAAATCATGAAACGCAGAGAGATAGAAACTCAGGCAGGTCATGTTGTTAATCTGTCTGAAAGTTCAAAACTGTTCCCTTGTGTCCATTTACTGACTATCTTGTTACAAATACTATTTTCTGTTAGTTTACTGATGAGGGTCTTTAATGAGCCTTTTGGAATGGGACTGCTTCCTTCAGTTTCTAAAACATGGGATGGAAAATCTGTGAGAAATTATCTGTGTAGTTTTCTCCACCAGTTCAAGATCTCATGGCCCCTGAACTCCTGCTGGGCTTTTTGCTGGACTTCATTGATTTCTCCTCCTGGTGAAGATGCCCCAGGACCACACTCAGTTCTCTGGGGGTGGCTTCCTCTTGACTGGCTTTGAGGGGAAAGTGAGGGAAATTGGTGTATTCTCTCTACTTCTCAATGTCCAAAGAGCCTCCATGAACTGCAGCATCTCCCTAGGGTGCACCTTATTCTCTCAAATAGTTTTGTGAGCAGTGGAACAGTTCAGGATTTTGGATTGATTTTTTGCACTCTGTGGCATCCAGACTGGCCACTCAGACCCATGGGATCAACCCCAGCACTGAAAAGGGAGAATTACAAAAGTAAATCCAAGTGATCTTGTCTGGTAGAAGTATTTAGACAGTCAAACATCTGTGTTAGAATGGATTAAGATTCTGGCATTTGCATTTTTACAAGGGGATCATCCAGATTTTCATTGCAGCCTAAGAGTATGGCTTAGCAGAAATCCTAGAAAGTCAGAAATGGTGATCTGTTTGTGAAAAGCTCCCAAATCTGGCTTTCCTCACGTGAAATAATGTCCTCTGTACTTGACTTAAAAATTCTGGTTTTAGAAGTTTTTCCCATTTTAGATTTATGTTTGTTATTTCTTTCCTTCTGCCCTGACTATATTAATTTCATCCTGGTTTCCTAAGGAGATGAAGCTAAAATAATAATAATGCTGTCTGACTAATAGCTCCCCTCATTGCCTTGGTGTAATTTTTTTACCCTTGGAGATTAATTTCTGCCAATATAAATAGAAGAGTAGAGACTTCAAAGTGATGAAATCTTACAAACCTCAAGACTTCTGGTGACCAGGGAGATGAGAGAGATGCAGTTAATGCCCCCACTGAAGGAAGAGTTGTAGCAAGCATTCAACTTAATAGACATCAGAAAATTTGTGCAGGTGTTTCATAGGATGCTGAGCTTTATAACTTCTGCTGCTTGAGGTTTGGTGATTATATTTTTCAATTTCTTTGCTCCTTGGGACTGCACAGTTGTGGAAGTTTTGATCGTGCCTTTTCTTCTGCATAGTCCTCTCAAAATAAGCTCAGTAGGTCTGAGATGCTTCTGGTAATGAGTTATGAATACAGACACTGTCATTCCTCCACTCCGTAAGCTGGCATGCTGCTTTCCTAGCCCATAATTTAATATTTCTTGGCACAGGGTTGATAGCCAATGGTGCAGTAATTTTCCTTGTTATCTTGACTCAATGCAAACACTCGATTACTGTGGTCACAATAAAACCTAGCTTCTTCAACAATCAGTTTGTCTCAATTGCTCACAAGTTTTTGATTAGACTTTAATTTGCTTCCTACTGCCACTGCTGTTTCTTCTGGCTAAGGCTACATCCGAATGTCCTCTCCTTCTTTCTCTGCACAGTGGGATGCTGTAACACTCTCCCCATGTCATGAGAAGGTTTATGGAGGAGAAATATGAAAAGATTTTGTGAGTTTATCTAGCAAGACCTTTATGAATACATATTGCTTTTATTGACTTTTAAGTGGTGTTTATTGTTCCGATTATTTGTGCTGTTACACAACTGAAGTTAAGAGCTGTGTTCACGAGTAATTGCCCGTTTTTGCCTTCCTTGTCTTGCCAACATTAATAGCATCACAATAGTTGTCTGTCTTTTCTCTTTCAATATCTCTGTATAAAATTACTGTGGGTAGGTTTTTTGAGGTGGTTGGGTTTGGTGGATTTTTTTAAACATTTTTAATTTTTTTTTTCTTTAGAAAGATTTAATAGTACATTAAGTTGATTTGCTAGCTTTTTTCCTGTTGTAGAAATCATATCAACTGGTCTTGCTCTCTGGGCATGACTATACATATATAAATGAAATGAATTTAGTAAGGTGCTTACTGGATAATGTTGATTTGTTTGGAAATATTTTTCAGCATTCACATTGCACAAAGCTCTCCTCTACATCTTTTGCAATCATTTATATACGTTAAAGCCTTCATTCCCCACTAAAGACAGAGCACCACCATGCTTGTATAGCCATTACATTTGACTTTATTCTCTTGTTCTGTATTAGCAAGAGGAAGGATGAGGTGCACAGTTGACATCTTTTTTCTGGGAACAAGCACAAACATTTCTGTAGCATCTTGCCCTGCCTCATCCTCTTACACTTGGATGGAGCCAAACATCCTTCCCTGCCACAAGGACCTGGCCTCCTGGCAGCCCCACACAGCTCTCCCTGTGCTCCGGGTAGCTGCCGCCCCGCACCCTGGGCGGGGTGCCTCCCAGCTGGTGTTGGAGACAGCTCCCACAGCAGTTTCTCACCTCGCCCCCCTCACCAGTGGTTGCATCACTCCCAGAAATGTGGGATGTAGCACCGTACGTAGGTGCTACCCAGTCTGCTTCAGTTTAAATGCATTCAAGGGATGGATCTTAAAACCCTGCCAGTGGAAGTGTTTAACTTGTGTTGTAGTGAAAGATTGGGTAGGGTGTGCAAACTTGTGCCCTTACCTTGACAGGGCAGAGAAGGGCAGTGACATCCTCACAGAGAGAGTGTGGCCTCTGCCCAGACCAGGTGGGCCAGGGTGGGCTGAGAGCAGGAGTCCTTCACATGGTTCGGCTGTGGCCAAGGCAGCTCATCTGACTACAGCCTAAAAACCACTGTCAGCAAAAGGAGGTGATGATTTTTCCGGGGTCGGGTTTGCGCTATACAGGGGGAGACATGTACCTGGAGCAGCCTTTGGAGCTCTGGCCAGGTGCACCCAGGCTGAGGCATCTGGACAGGAGGATTTCAGCTGGCTTCCCAGAGCACAGAAAGCACTGAATATATGCAGCAGAAGCTTTTCTGCTTTGCTTTGGTGTGTAGCACGCATCTTTCCATGTTGAACCCAGAGGTAGGGGTAGTTCTGTGCTGGGTTGTGCTGCAAGGCTGCAGTTCTGAATTAAAAATCCTCCATTTTCTTTGTCCCTAGGAAGATCCCAGAGAAACAATTGCAAATCAGGGAGCACTTGCTTTTTTCTTTTTGCTTCTTCTTATTTTACTCTACAGATTAAGCAGTATTTGCTACATACACAGTGATAGCAAAGCTGTCTGTGTTGGCTTGCCCCATCCTGTCCACATGTTCCATCCAACAGAGGAAGGTGAACTGGGTTTATATTACACAGTGATGTTTATGCCTGCAGATCTGAACACCTGCTGAGGCAGAACAGAGGGAATAATTTATACTGCTTTCCAGCCCCCATGGGCATATGGGTAGACTTTTATTTTAGCCCTTTTCAATCACCTTTGCAACCAGTTCGCAACATTCTGTTGGAAATACAGAAGTTTTTCCATAGGCTCCGGAGTAACCTGGAACTGTGATTAGTAATGCAGCTTTCGAGTGGTTGAAATGCCCTTGGAAAATGTGCGGCATTCAACACCATACAACTTGGTGTCCTGTCTGTATAAAGTACTGCCCTTTGCTCAGGCTCAACATCCCTTTTTAAGTTTTGTTTTGCCTAGTTTGGAATCTTGTGTCATTTGTGTCCTTTAGCTGAGCACCTGACCCATCCATATTTTATATCTTCTTCATTACAAGGTACCTCGGTCTTGCTCAGACAGATGCAGAAGCATTGGCAGCTGTTAAATATTTCATACTAGCTGATGAAAGTACTCTGTGGTATTTCACTGAGTGATGACAAAGAGGTTGTCATTGAGATGATTCTGTGCCCTTCTTCTGCCTCATCAAGAATAACTTTAATTCCTAGGCAATACATGGTATGCTTTGTTCATAAGCAATTTCTATCTACACAGGTGGATTTTATAGTCCTTAATTAAGGGTGTTTCCATTGATGTTGGTAAGATTTGTCCTGGAAGTATGTATGTGGAGACCTTTGTATGTCTCTTCTGTCTATTGCAGATGAGGTTTGGTTGGGTAAGAGGACTAAAGGAAGCAGAAGATGGGAAGATGATGTCTAGAAATTCTGTCTCTGTGTGAACAAGCAGTTCTGAAAATAGTATTTGAACTAGAATTTCCCCCATGGTACCAAGTAGAATGATATGGTTTGCCTAATACCTGAAGTATACATATTTCCCAGGGCTTAGCCAGTTCTGAGTAGCATTGTTGGCTTTGGCAGATAACACAGAAAAGTGTTAAGCAATCATGTTAAGCTTCATCTTGATTTAAATCCACAATACAGTGGGAGTGCTGAAGTTTTTCTGCTGTTTGTGTGAAATTTTGAGGACTGGCTTTATAAACTGCTCTGAAAAAAGGAAAGTCACCCTGGAACTGAGAAGCAGGGCAGAGGTCTGAAATTCTGTTGCCACTTCTTCCAGAGCATGGATGGGCTGCTCCTACAGACACAACTTGTAATGGGAAGATGAGATACTGATTTAGATGTAACCCTGCCTGTAGCAGCGCCAGGCTTGGACACAGGATTGCAGTTCCCTGGACACAGAGGGTCAGATGATGCTGTGGCATGTGTCAGTGTAGTTCACCTTTCCTGTTTCCTTCCAAAATGGGATGCACTCTCCTCCAGGGAAGGAGCCATTTTCTAGAATATCAAAAGCATGATGGTTATGGCTGGAGCAGTTGCCACATGAGGAAAGGCTGAGGGACGGGCTGGCTCAGTCTGGGAGAAGGTGGCTCTGGAGGTGCTGTCAGTAGCTCCTGGTACCATGGGGAGGGAGGTGGTCAAAAATAGAGAGCCAAACACACAAGGGGCATCAGGTGGACCAAGCCAGAGAGGTTCAGATGGTGCACAAGGAAAAGAATCCAGGGAAGCAGAGGTGTGGGCTGACCACAGTGGCTGTGCCAGCTCTGCTCTGAGGGGTTCCAGCCCCAAGGGAGCTCAGCCCTGATCTGCCTCATCTGACTTTGGTGCTGAGCTGGACCAGGGACATCCTGAGCCTTGTCCAGCCTGAGTTGTCCTGTGACCCTGTCATTCCAAGCTCAAAGCTGAACCTCTGAAAAGCTGCTGTGAAGTCCTTGTAATGGATGAAAAATATAATAGGGAAGAGGAATCTTATTTAACAGACTGAAAGGCCAGTTGACAGTACCTTTAATAAGAAATAACAAATAGATGCTAACGACAGCATAGTGGTTTGCAGTCCCTGCCTTAACATATCTTGCTAATACAGTCTGCCTTAGATATGGTTAAATTCAGTGCTGTAAAACAATTTCTAAGTGTACTGCATGTGATCTGTTTCAAGTATAATTCAGTCTGCTGCAGCTTTTGTTCACTTAAGAAAAGCTTTCTCCAAGGCACAATTCAGTATAATAAAAATGCGGGGACTTCTGTAAACATGTTTTGCTAAAGCTTTAATGTGATAGTTATGTTCTGTGTTCAAAAATGAAACACTGAGCCTACTGCTTTCTTGGAAGTAGGTATCATGTGCAATGATGTGATTTTGATGTTTAAAAGAAAGGTCCCTAAGTGGGGATGGGGTTCTTCTAATGTGTCTCGCTTGTTTTTCTTCTTGGAAAGGTCAGGTATTAGATATTCTGTTGTACCACCCTTCTGATATTTTCTCTATATGTCTTCTCAGAAGAGCTAGATTACAGTGAAACGTCTTGGTAACAAAGTCTCCAGATAAGAAAGCCACTGACTAGTCTGTTATTAAGACTGTGAGTTGCTTCTGTTTAATAAAAAAATGCTGAAGAACCACCCCAAAAAAGTAAACTATAAGCAATTGCTTCTACAATAGATAGGGTCTCATTTAAGCAAACATCAAGCAAAAAGTTCCATTCCATGTTGTCAAAGCTGTTTCATAAGCAGTCATTGAACATATGTTCCCTAAGTAACATAAAAGAGTTGGCATTAAGAAGACAGTGGTGCTTTCAACCACTTCCCTGCTCTTCCCCTCATTACTCAGAAACTGTCACTAAAAGTGCTTGCTGGTTACCTCAGAGAGCTTAAAAAAGCTTAAATGGATGAGTGTGCGAGGGTTGGAGGAATATTTGTTTTCTTCCCCATTGAGCTTGCATTTGTTTGCTGGAAAAGCTAGAATTGTGGAAGGAATTAAATTGAATAAAAATAATTCTCAGCCAATTCCTAATGGGAATTGTTCCTAATGGGAACAACCTATTATTGATGTGATTGGAAGGTCCCCACTTGAACATAGATGATGTTCATCATAAGGCACGATGCTTTTAGGAAAAAGGATCACTGAAAAAGCAATGATGGCTTTTTCTGTTCTGAATTGGTACTTTTATTATTTACAGTTTGAAGAGAGAGTACATGCTGTCCACACAGTTCCTTTTATTAATGAGTAACTCACTTTTATGCTCCTTCTGTCCTTCCGAATTCTCATTACTTACAGGTAGCTGGAAGTAGCACTCCAAAGTAAAACAGAATAAATGGGATGGTGTGTTTCTCAGAACAGATTTCCC
This sequence comes from Dryoscopus gambensis, assembly GCA_013389985.1. NCBI lineage: Eukaryota > Metazoa > Chordata > Aves > Passeriformes > Malaconotidae > Dryoscopus > Dryoscopus gambensis. Next base: position 20,125 of record WEIT01003335.1, on the reverse strand, counting down.
AAGAGACTCAGTGTATTGTTTCTGTTCTAGCAAGTTTTGAAACTAAAAAAAAAAAATAAAAATTTAGTCATGATAGTAATTCATTTAGCTTTACTGAGTATTAAAATAATTCCAAATGTAAACCTACTTCCTGTAATCCCATTTAAGGAGAGACAATTTCTTGTTTTGAGTCAACTATAATAATTTACACATCTTAGCATGGAAATTGAATGTTGTTACGCAAGCTTATTTATGTTGAAAGGATGTAATAAGACATTCATCTGTATATTCACTGTGTTAATTAAGTGACTGGTTAACAATCCAACCTTTGTAGAGAGTTAAATTTTGTCATACAAAGGGAGGACTAACGAAACTGGAGGCCTCTTTAGTAGCAGCTGGTGGTCTAGAGAACAGAGAAGAAAGCTGAACACATTTATCCAGCTGATCAGTTTTGGACATCCACATGGAGTGATATCCATCTAATGATTCTGACAACCAAAAAAGTCAGTTAAAACTTCACACCTTAATGATTTTAAAATGATTTTTGCTTGTTCTTTAGATTTTTGTAAAACCTAGAACCTGAGGTTCGATTGCCTAAAATTAAATAAATACTCTGGAAGAACAGAAAGATGAGATTTAGAGGTGCACCTCTTTTTAAAATGAAGCTTTTTATGGCTTAATGGCTTGATTAGTCCTTACTATAAATATTTTAACTATGCAGTTTTTCTAGGCATGTATTTTGAGAGGGAATGGTAATTTATATTTTTTAATCTGTATCTTGGCATCATTTCTGTACCTTTTCAGAATTTAGGAAAACAAATATAAGATTAGAGGTAAATCAAAGCAAAATTTTAAAAAGTCAATTTAAATTTGAATGGCTCAGCACTTGCCACCACCACTCTCCCCTCTCTTCCCAGTGCTTTTCCGTTTGATTAAAGCCACCAAAAAGCTGGGGTTTCCAGCCCAGACCTTGCTGTATGGCTTCCTTTCAGGGTAGGATTGAGTGCATTTGTTACTGCTCTATTCCTGGTTGAGAACTGGAGAGCAGAGATAACAGCTGGCAGTGCCGTCTCTGGGACGAAGGATGTGTCCTGTAATCCCAGTTTCCCTGTTAAGACTTTCCAGCATCAGTATTTCATGGAGGAAGAGAAGCAAGGCTGCCAGCCCGAGCTGCCATCTGACAGGAGCCACATTTGATGTACGGATGGCAGCGGATCCCTTGGTTGTGTCTCTGACAGGGGAGGCGGTCCAGCCTTCAGGCTTAGAAAAGCAGGAGCCCCTCAAAGGTGAGACGTAATTAGCATTTGAAGTTAAGCTGTTCCCAAAATGGGGATATTTGTTCAGATGTCTTACCAGTAGCTGGCAGGGGGATCTGGCTTCACTCCTCTTGTGCCAGTGTGAACTACTCCAGCAAGACAGCGGGCCAGTCTATTTATACAACTGAACAAAAGAGATGCAGGATAAGACCTTGTTCTGATTTGGGGGCAAAGGCCTTGACAGCAGAACACATAGAGACATGGTGGAGCATGCTCTTTTGGTGGAGCATGTCTTTTTAAGGCTCCATCTCCTAAAAGAGAGTGTAGCATTCAAAAGCATGAGGATAGATGGCTCATCACTAAATGGGATGTGGTGAGGGGGAAGATGCTCAGCCTCAGGCAGCATGGGAGCTAAAAACAACTCAGTGGTGTTGTGAGCTGTGTTTGCACAGTGCCAACACAGCCACTGGTGAACTTGGGAGAGGCTGGAGATGTTCTGCAAATGTTCAGGGGAGCAAAATCAGGGGGAAAAACCCTGAAACTGAGGAAGGAATATTATGGCATGTTCATGTCTGGTATCAGTATGGGAGTTTCAAAAATTGTCAAGAAAATAAGCATATGGACTGTATAAAAGGCACATAGGCTTATTTTGGGTAAGGAATATACATGACACTGTTCTCCTTTTTACATCTCTTCAGAAAGCGTCTTAGCACGCTTTCTGTAGATTTGTGTCTCTGAATTTAGAGGGGGAGGATGAGGAGGAAGGGAAGTTGAGGTGAGAAGGAAGGGAAGCTGAGAAGAGAACGGTGCTGGGATATGATAGAGTTTAGCACCAGTTTGTTTGCAAATGGAAGATGCAGAGGAGCTGCAGTGATGCGTTATATGGCTAATTATGTTTCAGTGTAGCTCTGGAGTTGTAGATCCTAGGAGAAATGCCACTCTGCACAAACATGGTACTCAGAATTTGTTGGTGAACTGTGACATCTGAAATGATACTTCTCTAGATAAAAGTAGAGCTTGACTGTGCTAAACATTCAACAAACACTTATCACAACTGCAATTTGAATGTTTAAACTGTGAACAAAATAGCAGGAAACACCCACTAATAATTCTGTGGCATCTGCTTTCTGGAGGAAATTGTGCCCTCATTTTCTAAATTAGAGGAACAAAAATAACGGGTAATTTTTTTTTCCCCTCAGGTCATGCTGCACTTGGTAATAAGTCACTGGTAAACAGCTCATAAACTGTTGGTGCTTCTTGTCTTGGATACTGAGTTTGCAGGATGTTCAGTTGGAAGCCTTGGGAAAGGTAGCCAGTGGTGGGAGGGAGGGGCAGAGCTGAGGTGACAGCAGTGAGAGCTCAGGGAGCAAGGTCTGTGGCATGTGCAAAGGGCTTGAGGACCCCTGTCTGTATACTTTGACAATGGGCATCAATGTTACTGGGCAGAGGAGTGAGATAAAAGGTCAGGAAGGTTTTGTTTTATAACCAAAATGGGCAGGATGTCCATTGAGGAGAATGGTGGCTGACTAAACGAATGTGCTTTGGCAACAGCAGTTGCACCCAGGTGTCATCATACATTTTGGGAGCTGTGGCACACGATTCCAATGCAGGTTACTTTTCTTCTTCAAGGTAGAGGACACTTTGAATACCTTTTTAAATCTTGCGTAGCTCCCTCCTCCATTAAAAAATGAATGGATGCTATAAAAATAACAAGCCTAGAATATTTCCTCTGGTCATAAATTTCTCGTAGGAAAACTGCTCTATATTTGACAGTTTAATGCTGGGGTTGGTACTGATGCTTGGGTTTAATAGGGTTTATTAAAGTATCTTCATTACTCAGAAGAATAAAATTGTTCTGGTGGTTTTTCATGGTACGCAGCACTGCCGTGGTGGTAAAGACTATCTTATTTTTGTCTCTGCAATTCAGGAAGATCTGGGATGTTACAGTGTACTGGTGGATCTGTATAACCAGAAAAGATACTGGTAATCAAACACGAATATCTGTAGGAAAGGTCATCCTGATGCATATGCCCTTTTCCCATCCACCAACTTGCTGTTTTAATGGCTCTGGGGTGGCACAGATTTGTTACTAATCCTTGCTTTGAATCAGCAGTGCCTACTGAGATAATACGGGAATTGTACAGAGCTTTAGAGGGATGGATGGTTCAGATTAAAAAAAAAACAACCAAGAAACAAAGAAGCCAAAGAGATCAAAAGAGCTTTTCTATTACACCACCAAATTCATTACTTCTAATTCAGAAATTCATTTAAGCTGTTCTTATTTTTCATAACTTGATCCTGAAGAAGCATTTTTATCATGTAACCCTGATTTTTTCTGTGTTTTTGTTTGTTTGTTTGTTTTTGTTTGTTTTTTCTTTTTCTTTTTGTTTTTGTTTTTGTTTTTTTTACTGGGACTGAGTAGTGAAGGGAGCTATCCAATTAATCCAGAAGGAGCTTCAACAAAGCCTACATGTGTGGGCTCACAGTACCTCCAAGCAGCATAGCAAGTGATACTTTATCCAAGGATATAAACACCACTGGCTTTGGCCTCACACCTCCACCTCTGTTCAGTGGATTTCTGGCCATTTGTGGCCACAATTGCTGCTCATCTTCAGCCTTTTCTCCAGCCAGATGATAAGCCACATCTTGCTGTCAGAGTTGTTTTGTGCCATGGTCTAGGTTGTGGCACCTGAAAGATTCCTCCGCATTATGGTTTGGTGTCATGGATGGCTGTGGGGCATCCTGCACTGGAAGTGTTCTTCTGTGGCTGGAGGCCATCCTTCATTCGGGGATCTTTGAGGTAGGAGCAGGTTTTCTCATGAATCTCCAGCTTGTCCTTGCTAAAATAGGAATACATTACCTTCTGAGTTGTGAGATGAAGCCTTCAAAGCACAAAATAGACAGAGAGTGTCATCAGGGAGGCTTCTTGAAAGACTGAGCAGTTCATGTCCTCTAGTGAGGCAAATGAGTGATGTGCCCTAGATTTAGCTGTGCTTCCCATGTGATAATAGAAATTCATTGTGAAAAGTTTATGATCCCAGAAACATTTACTGACATGCTGCACAGAGCAAGGGTTCTGCCACTGCACAGACTGGGCAATGTTTTTTTCCCTCAGTTTTTTTTCCCTACAGGCCCTGACTCCAGGTCCTTTCAGCTATTTCAGGTCACTTTGTAAGCAATCTGAAACCACACTCTACTAAATACAGCTTTCCTGGATATGTAGGTTCAGCACATTTTCTTGTTGCATGAAATATCAGAAAGGCTATTAGTAAATCCTGACTTTGATTTTTCTTTTTATAGTCGTTCACAGTTTCAGATAAAATTGCCGCTTGCACTAGTGAAGGATTTAGTGTGAACTTGCAGCTCACTCTCTTTTGACGAGGTTACTTTGTGTCTGTCAGTTTTTGATATCTGGTACCTGTTTTTCAGCCTCCAGTTCTGTAGCTGAAAGACCAAAATTTCAGGAGAGTAGTTTATTTGTAGAAGTTACTTCCTTTTCTTCACGTAGATACAATTTTCATATATATATTGAATATTTTGATGGTCGGCTCCCAGATGTGTTCAAAGCACACATTTCTAAAGAGTCAAATATTAGCTCATCAAACTGAGTGACCATGAAAACTGAGAGGATGGTGTAGGACTGGTTAACTGATGCCTCCTAAGAGCATGTGGTAGGAAGAGAGTTAGGTGCAAACCCCTGACTGATGCTATTTGGGGCAGGGTAGCTTTTGTGCTACTAACAGGCATGATAGTTTTGCTAAATGCCTGGCGTCTCCTCTCCTTCATGCTGCTCTGAGCATTCTTTGGAGAAGCAAAACATTGCTAAGGACAAAGAGAGAAAACTCAGAGCCTTGTATGAGAATTTGGCTGTGGAGCTTGGACATCCTTCAGTGGGAATGGACATGCTAGAATTGGTATGCATGAATACTTTTATGATGTTGAATAAAACTTTGAAAGGAACCTGTCTGAATACAGGGAATCTTGAGGTCCTATGCCATGTGTCTTTTTATTTCTGTGAGATGTATCCTGCCCTATTTCTGTTTCAAAAGGGGTTTCATGCGTTTGTTTGGAAGCAATTCGTCCTTAGGATAACTTTTTAGCAGCTCTTGAAGGAACAGTTTCCTTCCTCACAGCATATTTTTAGCCAGCTTAGACCCACAACTCATCAAGACCTGAGGAATGGACCACCCAGGACTTGAAGGGTAGAGTTTTGTGTTGGCGCCTCTCTGCCTTGTGGACGTTGTAGGTAAATGAGGGTGAATTTGGCTTCTGATACACATCAGAACATCTGTTACAGATTGTGCCTGGCTACAGTAGCCTCTCAGATGTATCGCTGCAGCACAGCGGCACACTGGCCCTACTTTTTTTTTGGAGATGTCCTCCATACCAAGAGCAATTAAAAAAGTCTGTAGATCTGCCTGCTTGTTGCTGTAAAGCTGCATGGTTAATTGATGTGTGGCCTGACCATATCCTTGTGTAGAGCACTGAACTGTGTTCAGAATAAGCATAAGTGCATTCATCCTTTTCCTCAGTATAGCTGAAGGGAAGAATTCATTCCTGGAATGAACAGAGTGAATGTTGTTGCTATGCATACTTGAGAGATGGACTAGGAAAATTACCTGATGAATTAATATCAGAATTATGTTCAGTCCCAGGCTGCTAAAAGCAGCCCAAGTTATCAGTCTCCCATCATTTCAGTGGTGTATATACACAGCAGAGAGAAGAGCAAGAACACCACCACTTTGCCTGAGGTTTGGTGTCACAGCACTGAGTCTGGAGGTGACTTTCAGTTCACATCCGTGTGACATCCAGTGTGCCAAGGCTTTCTTCCATTGTTTTATTTCAGGTTTGATCTCAGTGACACCACACATGAAATATCACATGGTCAGTCACAGCTTGTTGGGTCAAAGGAAGCATTAGCAAATGCAATTACAGAGCCTGCCTGATGGATACCCTTGGGCTAACAGACACGGGTGTTCTTGTGCAGGACACTGCTTGGGGGCAAGGCAGGAGAAGGCACAGTGGCAATGTGACATGAAATTAGAGAGGGGAAAATTAATGGTAGGTTCAGCAGTGAATTTGAACCTAGGATAATAGTGTTAGAAGACAGTTCTCTTGAGGCTTTTCATGCAGGCTTCAGGCTTATCTGCCACTAATATCAGTTACGCATCTTGCTGTTTTTATTTGCTACATGCGGGTATAAATACCATGTTTTCATGATATGTAAAATTGCATTCCCCTACTGATACCAGCAAGGAATCTTGCAGGGAGGATTGCAAAGCACTTGCAAAAATCCTTTTTATTGGATGAAGCTATAATGGAGTATGCAGAGGTTAGGGCTGGGGTTAAATGATTCCTGCTTTTCTTCTCCTACTCTTTGCCGAGAAGCTGTTGTTCCAGGGAGGGGTAAGATATACAGTCCTAACCCTCAGGGAACCCCTTGGGCTGCAGTTGTGTCTGGCCTGCACAGTGCAAGAATAAAAACTGAAGAAATCCCTTTTCCACTTCTGCTGTCCCTCTGCATCTCTTTAGGGATCAGGTATGATTCATTGTCTTCCCTGAGACTGCCTTCCCCTCACCTCCAAATGCCATTCAGCCCTCAGAGAGCCCTGGTGTGAGAGCAGATTGCTTTAGTTCAACATTGGCAAGTGACCACAACCTGCAGCTGGAGTCTGTCTGGGCTTCTGACCCCTTTTCCTTCTCATCATAGGTTTTAGAGATGGATTTAGTTTTGGAACTGCTAACTTCAGCTCTCACATCTATGCTGACAGCTTTATTAATGGTAGAGACATCACATAAATTGTCATCTCCTGACTACCCAATGTCAGAGATGTCTCTGTAGACAGGACAGCAGGTGTTGATTCTTTGGGGCATTTGACTTTTAAATTTCCTCGTCATCACCTTGCTTTAAAGAGCATTGTTGCAGGGGCTGGTTGCTTCTGTTGGTGCCCTTTCAGAAGGGCACCCTGCAGCACTGCAGGGCTGCCTCTGCAGCGACCAGCCCGGAGTTGCTGGGCTTCAGGGGTAATTAGTATGGAAAAAACTGTGTTCATCCCTTTGTGCACTGTGAAACTTTCCATTTTACCATTCAAGCAGGGTTTAGTACAAGTGGAAGGGTAACACAGTTTCAATAGGAAGACAAAATTGATAATCTCAGGTTCTTTTCTGATTGAGCTCTTTCAGTCTTCAGAGTGCTTTTTCACTGTCTAATGTTTCTTTGAAATAAAAAAACCCCCTAAACTGAATGAACAGTTAATAAGACCCTTTCCCATTTTCATCAGAAAGCTGATGTCTTACTAGCACAAAATACGCTTGTAATTTTCCACTTTCAGATTCTGCTTTCTACCTCTGCTAGATCAGCAGACATATTTGACTTCCCCTTGCCATAGGAGAGAATAATCCTTTCCCTCTTCAGGAGATTGCTGTGGGGCTAGTTGGAGGTTATCTCACACACCAGCTTCTGGAGGTTGAAATCAAAACTGAAAATATTTTTTGTAGTCTTCTCTTTGTTAGAAACTTAATGTTCTGCCTAGTCACAGAAAGGAATGGGTTTTCTTAAACCAATGTTGACTAAAGACCTTGGACTTCTTTTTGGTGTGAAAAGGAAGGGAAATTTTTCTTTTGCTTAGAACTGACATAATGGGGATTTCATTTGTGAGGAGTTTGTTTTTCTTTCTATACTTTTGTCTAGAGTGGTTGAGAACAGTTGAGCTGGTTCTTATCAAACAAGTATCTAGTGTGTATTGTCTTGTTGCTGAGAGAGGTCAAAACCAAGGGAAAACACTGAACACATGAAGGTACTTCCCACTGTATAGTTTCCATGTGTCCTGTGCTCAGCAGCTCATGGGTTACTTGAGTGAGACATAGTATTTTTGTGTATGTGATGGTTTTGGCAAATTTAGGGGAAACATCCGAGGGGAACATCTCCTACAAAGGAGATGCCACCCCTCCCCCCCTTACCAGGTTCAGGAAAAAAAAGAAAATTCTCCTCAGAGGAAGCTGAAAGAGAAGATGAAACTATTTATTAGCAAACAGACAGGTTAAGAGTAACAAAACCTCCCGCTGAGGGGAGAGAACCTGAAAGATTTGAAAGTCCTTCTGTGG
>WEIT01003335.1:1419-11681 GCA_013389985.1 Dryoscopus gambensis | reverse complement strand
ACACAGCTGTAACTCATCAAGGTCAAGTCTGCCTTGTGTCCAGTACAGTTCTTTTTTCAAGCATGACTTAAGTTATGCACAGTTTAAAAGCACAGAAAAGCACAGGAATCATGGCTAAGTAGGGGCTGAATAATGTGGGATATAGCACAAATCAACCCATGACAGTGTTTAATAGCTGTTGATAGATTTTGCTTCCTTCAGGTTTTTTATGACATCCTCAACATAATCAATTACCTCCTGAACCTCTCAATCAGCTCTTTAAACTGAACCCAGTTTTCAAACCCTGGGTAGATTTGCCACAGACATCCAGGAATTGCTCCCTGAAGCCACCTTCATGACATCGAGCAGGTTCTGTCTTGGAAACAATTGATATTTGTTGCCTCTTAATATCTGTGGATATTTGAAATACTATGATCATGTGTAATGGAAAGCAAACCATAAATCTGTGGAGGTGTGTGAATTTGTAGAGTGTTGGTTTCTGACAGAGATCCTGGCCAAGTGACAGGACATCTGGAATGACACCACAATCTTCCTAAAGCCAAGCCTCATTGCTGCCATGTTTCACCTCTCTTTTGGATGTTACTGTTGTCTCACCATCAGCCTCTGCAAGCTGGTGGGACTCTCTCCGTGTCCCTACCACAGCTGTAGCCGTTGCTTTCTTCTCCATTTCAGGTATGTAGAGATGTTGCCAGTGCCTTGCAAGCTAAACAGTTTTGAAGGCAAAAGCATTGCTCCTGTGCCTCTCAGCACACACAGAAGTACTGTGAGGTGAGAAGGGGTGTATGTGCAGTGAACACCCCCAGATGATCTCTCTATTGATTATACCAATAGTTTACATTGAGATGTCTCAGAAGAAAAGAATGAAACAGGAACTAGTCACAACTCTGGAAGAAAGAGGAACTCTGCTCTCCAGTTGAGGAGAGCAGAGTTCCTCAGTGTTGTATTTGAGGATCTGAAGAAAAAGTACATTAGCAAAACATCTGAACTTGTGTAATTAATACTTAAAGCTTTATTACAGCAGATTATTTTTACACTCTATCATTTAACTTACATTCTTAGAGATTCCACATGAGAAGTGCAGATACTCACTGTTCTGCAAACGAGTAAATAATTCAGTATGTACTTACAGCCAGGACTGTTAATGGAAAGTGGCTTAATTAAGCTTCATTAATACCAACAGGTTTGTTTTTAGAAAACTTTTTCTGCTGCTCAAAACAATCTTCATTTATTGCTCATTCCTGAATGTTTAGAACAGATTTAGAGTTTTAAATGCTTATCTATAAGTATTAGTAATACTGGGTATGGAAAGTTTCGGATTTTTTTCACTGCATCTGTGAAATTTCTTTTGAAAGTAATGGGATGTCCTTATGCAAGTTACTAGTAAGAGGAAAGAACGACAGCTTTAAGCAGATGTGGCTTAAGCATAAGATAACCTACCAAGTAGCTACAGACTTTTTTTAACCTCGATAAAAGAACCCATGAAATGTCATTTTTTCACATATTTCACCGCAGATGATGCTTACGGTATAAGTTATTTAAGCTTAATAGTTGCAACATGGGTTCAGAAATTGAATTGACCTCCAGTATCTGTTTGGATGTAGAGCCCACCTATCTCTGTGTATGGGAATGGTAAAAATGTGCAAATTGATAAGCTACATCTATTTTTGAAAGATAAACTCCTCAAATATGAGTTTACAATGTGGAAATCACTCCTGCCAATATCCATCATGTTCAGCATAGGCCGTGTGAGGCGGATTAAGTCATTTTGCATCCTCTCAGGTTTCAAATATGCTTCACAGAAGGCAGAATTCCTTGCTGCTAGTCCAAATCTGTACAAAATCCCCCCCTTTGAGCCCTGTCCTGCATTTAAGATCCTGGAAATGTTCCCCCTGATGTAAGCATGAGTTTGATAAAGTGTTCAATCCACCTTAACACAACATCTGTATTTCTTCAACATAGACACCTTTGCCTCAAAACCTCCAGAGACTTGCCACTACACTGAAGTTGGGAAACAGTGCTCCAGATCAATACAATTACACAGTGCACAGTCTAAATTGGTGCCATTTTTGTGTATTTCAGAAGAAAGAGCAAGTTTGCCTCTTACAGCCTATATGATGCTGTAACTGCAGTAATGGAAACAGGAAGCATAAGGAGAAGAGTTTGTCTGTAGGCTGAAGTTTGGTCCCTCCCCTGCAGTGGAGCTGAATTCAGCCAGTAATCATGTCCCTCTCAACAACTGGCATAAAATGCCTCTTAGCAGAGGTCAGCACTTGGGAGGCTGCTCCTAACACAGATGGAAACTCACCTGAAGGCAGAATGAGGCAACAGTTACCGTGAATTCTCTCTTAGGAGACTGCCACAGATGAGTGGTTTAGGTCACTTAAGGAATCATTGCCAGAGGTGATAGCAGCAGCACGTTTAATCTGAATTTGTGAAGGTGCATCTTGACAAAGTCCGATGGCAAGGTTCATTCTATGACTCGCTACGCAGACAAAGCATACAGAGCAAACTTGGATTAGAACCAAATTTTAAATTATTTACGTGGAGAATAAGGATGAAAAAGGATAAAGATGTAAAAGGTAAGGGAGATCATTCCAATGAGTCATGAGGTTCTAAGACGCTTTCTAAATTCCTGTTGGAGTGTTGGTGCAGCTGCGTCCAATCTTAGTCCCAGGTTTGGTCAATGGTTTATGTCAAAAGGATTTCATAGGCAAATACAAGGAGTAGAGCAGACCCTCTGTCTCCAAATGGTTTTGAGCCTTTTAAATTTCAGGCCATGCTACCAGCAGCAAGGAGCTGAATTGGTACCTTTCTTCCATACTGCTTCAGAGGGATGTTGGTTTTTGATGTTCTCAAGTTAAAATTCAGTAAAGCACATTAACCTCATTAATCACAGTGTGAAGAAAAGCCCTGTCAGAGAATCTAGGCTTTATCTTTGCCTTTTCCTTTTTGAGACACTGAAAGGAGGAGAAAAAAAGACACCAGATGTGTCCGAGTGATAGTACTGAGACTCAGAAATTGTAACTGCAGTAGAGAAAAAAACCTTTACCACAGGTGCCAGGGATGGAAGTCTGAATCTGAAAGGGGAACTTGAAAGGCAGACTGTCTTACTTGTTTTGCTTGAGGGGTCTGCTGTTCTGATCCTGTTTTCTCTTTATGGATCAAATTTTTATCAAGTTGTTTTTATTTCAATACTATTTTACACTAGTGCAAAAGGAAAATATATTATTAAATCTAAAGGGTTTGTGTTTGTACTTCTATAAATAACTCTTAAGCAAGCTATTTATTAGTTTTTTCTACTGCACAGCATCAAGGGATAAAATAGAGTCCCAGTGTAGATGTGCCTACACAAAGATTGTATTCCTAAGGAAGCACTAAAAATGAACACCAGCCTAAAAGGCACATGCCATGTTCACAGCCTGGAATTTGGTATTTGAAGTTCATACACATACAAGTAGTAGCAGCCTTATCAGAAAGCATCAGTTTAGCATACATTTCAAAACTTGCAGTACTGACAGCTCCTACAGCACTGATGAGTTGGCTGCATAGAGGTGAAAGATTTGTGATCTTCCTGACAGCAAAAGAATATGTAGACTTGATAGAGAAGGTAATGAAAATATTCATGGCAGTCCTGACCCTCACTGCTATTTTTTTGTGCTGACCCTTCATTTATAAATGGATATGGGAAACAAATGAATCATCATTTTGTGGTGGCAAGTATAAGGTTCAGCTTCCAGGCTGACGTGCGTAGTTAATTAGTTACTTACGACAATGCTCTTTCAGAGCTAGGGTAGATTGTGGTTGTGTGTTTCATTGCATGGATGTTGTCTTTAAACCAAGGATTTGGGAAGGGCAGGTTTTGAGTACTTTCTTACTGACTGATGAAGCACAGGAAGCACAAGACTGATGAAGCACAAGAGCTTTCTCAATTGCTGCAACAATTTTCTTGTGGTTGCCTGATATTCCTTTGCCACTTAGCTTTGCAAAAGATACTGGACATAGTCAAAGTATGGTTTCTGATCCTGGCCAAAAAATCAGTGGAATCAGTGGATCTCTTCTGTCACTGATTATGTGCAGTTTGAAAACCATCATTGGGTCCTGGCACAGATTAAAACCCAATACACTGTTATGGGCTTCTTCCTTTTGATTTTTGGAGAATTATATTTCTATCATTGGAGTCTGTTGCCCTGTTGAGCAATAATGCCATTTACTGTGAGATACACGTCAGAACCACAGCTGAATAAATACAACTTCCACAGTGTGAAAGCAGATTTAAAGCCGGACATCCTCATATATAACAAGGCTGCATGACAGCTAGTTCTGAATTGCAGTGTCACAGACAGTATGGCAGTATATGTCACCTGGTACAGCTGCTGGGAGTTATTTGCATAACATATTGAGGGCAGAGAACAAGTGCCACAAATTTTACATATCATCAATTCCCTTTATTTTTCTAGCTTCAAAGCAACATGCCTTGCTTTTTTCCTGAAACACACCTGTAGGTAGAGGCCAGTGTTATACTAAAATGGGAGACAACTGGATTTTTTTACCTACCTGAGCTAAACAAGTACGATTTGACGCTTCAGTTGGATACATGCAAAGTGACTTATGTCTATCATAACCCTCCAGTTACTGCACTTTCTTTCTCAGAAAAACCCTGATAGCACTCTTCTTGAACAGCAATAGTCACACCTTTTTTCTAAGTGGCCATCTGATGAGTTAAGCAGTTAGTTCTGGATATAACCAGAACTCTGGCAATAAGTTTTGGAAGCATTTTTCTAATCAGTTTCTGTGTACAGTGTACAGATGAGCTCAAACAACCTGTGGCAGCAGTTCATGTGCACATTATCTGTTGTGGTTGCTCAGCAGTGAGGAGGGCATGGCAGAAGAGGGCCTGTTCTAGTGACTTCAGTAACCTTATGGAAGGATGTTCTCATTACCTCCTTGGACTCCCCCAGTGTCTACTGCTGCTGAAAGAATTCCTGTGCAGATTTGTCACCAGTTCTGTGGTGGTTGGATATCCAGCTTTTGTCAGTCAATGGTATTTGCAGATTCAGTGACTCTTCTGCTCTGAAATCATATTCAGTAAAGGAGAGGCACTGTCAGAATAGATGATTACTCTGAATTACTTGAAAAGGTGAATGTAGAGGGAATGGAAAATGACAAAGATGGAAGCCATCTGAAAAGAAACAGTCTTTTTCAAAGGAAAATTAAGAAGCAGACTTTCAAATAATGAAAGTAGCGGTAACTTGAGATAGAATTAAATAGGAAATAGCAAGACTATGTCGGAAATACTGCTGAGACTGGTTGAACTTTGTGCATGAGGTATTTTCTGGGATTATTTGTCCTTACTGGGATAACAGGAGGCAGCAGACTGTTGAAAGAGGCAGAGGAGTAGTCACAGCACAGAGAACCCAGAGGCTGGTGGAGTGGAACTGAGCTGAAAAAAAACCACAGAGACTTTAGGAACTACATCTGCTCTTTGGCTACTGGGTGTGTCTGGAGGCCTGGTGGCAGAATGCGCTTCAGAAAGCCACAGTCCCAAGCTGAGTGCAAACATCACTTCCTTAAACATATTTTTCTTCTTATACCCCCACAAAGGAATACAACTCTAATCAATGAAACTGAATTGCAGATTTGCAAAGCAAAAAGGGAGAAAGAAGCTGATGAAATTTCTGGGGTTTTTTAACATTTGAGGGAAATCTGTTGTCCTGGGAAGGTGGAGGGGCACTACAGTAGGCATGTTTCTATTTTGTTTTAACAACCAGAGCATGGCCATTTTCTCAGAAGCCACAGTTCATGCTCTGGGGGAAAAATGCAAGGTATCATTTACGTGCCAGCTGTACTATGATGTTTGTCACTCTTCTCAACACAGAACCATTGCCCTTTTTTATTTTTTATCACTTTCATAAACTGATACAGAATAGGATTGTATGGAGGGAGAGTCAGATGAAAAGATGGTAAGGTAAAACTTTCATTTTTGCTATAAGAGAGCTGCTTAGTTTCAGCAAGAAATCTCCATCTGCAGTTTTTCAGGAGGCTGTTTCTTTAAAAAGATGTTTTCAAGATTGATTGGTATCAGGTGTTCACTGCCATGTGATGCAGGTGTTACCATGGTGACCACTCCACTCCTTTTGGTAGGATGTCAAAAGCTATAATTGTGCTTTAAAAATCCTGTGCACAGTATGATAACCTGCACAGAAATAAGCTGTAGCCTTGCTCAGATGTAGGTCTGTCTCTGAATGTGCTGATCTGTGACTGCAAGCCACAGAAGATTGTATAATGATGTTTGGGAGAGATTTCTTACCTCTCTCCCTTTCCACATGACAAACACGCACAATGGATTTTACAATATAATGGGAAAGACTAAATCCTTTTAGCCACACTTCCTCGCTGGCCCCATTTTAGTCTGTGGCTCTTTCTGGTCTCAGGCCAGCAGATAAAGTTGGTTGGAGCTCTGCTGTGTCTATGTGGCTCTGCTTGTGTCTGCCTTGTGCTTGGGCACATGAAAAAAGGTGTTTCACTGACACACTGGCGTCTGTGTGGCTGTACGGCAGCCAGTGACAAGCCTGAAGTGCCTTCTCTGCCTTCGGCAAACCTCTGACCAGGGATTAAAATTGCATTACCCTTCAAAATGATGCTTGTTGACCCTTGTATTTCAGGAGTCCTAATGCTGCAACCACATATTTGCCTCTTTGCAGTGGCAAAAAGTGGCAGTAACGCTACACTTGTTCCTTAGCTTCTGCAGGGTTAGGGATACAGGTGCCCCTCTTTCCATACACTGTTTATGTCTGTGCAAAGGTAGTTGGCCATTTTGTGTGCCGCAGTCTGTAGATGCCTGGGTTTCTGCTTCAAGCCAAGTAAGTTGTAGTTGACACAAAAAAGTAGTAAGAACACAAAGCTTATTTATTACCTTGAATTTTGCATCAGTAAGACGGAAGGCAAAGAGAAAAGTTGGTAAGGAGTTGGTCTAGGAGAAGGTATAAGGATGGGTTGAAGGTCAAGAGGCAAAGGCTGAAAGAGCAGTAAAGTTAGAGGCTATTGTGCATCTTGCCCCAATTCCTCTATATCCCAGCTATTGCTTCTCAGCAGCAGCCAAAAGCCCCAGGCTCAGCCTCCTATGGATGCCCTTAGGCAGGATGGTATCCTGGAAACCCTGGTTTTGGTAACTGGCTGCATCTTTGCCCTGTTGGTCTCCTCAGAGGTCCTGGGTTCAAGACCACACCAGCAAAATAGCCCTACAAGAGCAATCCAGTCTGTTACAGGAGATCAGATGGCAGGGAAAAGTCTTACTGTTAGAAAAGAAAATTTCCCCAATGAAATAAGTCTTTCTGATGAAATCTTTCACATATCTGTAACTTTATTAGGGCTTGATCCTTTAAGTTGCTAAATAGCTTTACCTCTTTATCTCTTCCCAGTAGAAGTAGAGAATTGTAGATGTCAGCAGTGCTCAGTACTCTGCAGGGTTAAGAACAGAAAGTTGAACATTTGGACCTTCTGTGCCCTGGTAGTCTCTCTTGAGCCTCTAACTGCTATTTTGAAAGATGAAATTAGAAAATAAGATTAAATACGTATTTATGGCCCTAGTTGTACAGAGTGCTTAAGAATTTTTTTTAAAGATGCAGCTATGAAAACTGGACATGCAATCAAGTGCTCCTGTGTACTTGAGCTATGCAGTACAATGGTGTGTAGTGCTACAACTTGGATTTCAAATTACATTCGATTGTATAGAGTGCTTCAGTTTATTGGTTTTACATTATCCCCTATTATATTTGAGTTGTCTTTTGCAAGGTAATAAGTGAGCCCTAATGCAACAAATAAATGGAACACCTACAGATAGTTGAAGGTGAGTGTAGTTAGCAGTCCTTTAGGTCAACTTTGTCATGTCCCCACTGCATTAAGTATGTGCCCTGCAGGTGTGCTGGGCATCTTTTAGAAGCCACAGCTACTCCAGGGTTCAGATTCTTAAACTGAAACTTCCCATTGGCTTTTAATTAGATTAATAAATGAATGTGCAATCAGTGAGCTGTAAGGAAAATTTCCAAATATGGAAACAACTAAACCAGACCCTAATGCAGTCATCGAGCAGTTTGAATAATTAAATATCAAAAGCAGATAAAGAACAAAAGAAGTCAGACTTTGTATGTTTATTCGTAGAGCATAAACACTGATATGAAGACTGACTGAAATCTGAGGGGATGGTAAACAAGAGCATCTGTCCTTTCAAACACCACATTTTTTTATAAATAACAGGCATTTTAATGGGTTGCTTTGCATCTAACTATATAAATAAGACTGTAAAATGTCAGCCAAAGCTACTACAGACAGCAGAATCAAACACTGAATTGTTTGGCAAAAAAGTGAGAGCTTCTATGGCTAGTTCCTTACTGGAGAAAAGTGACATGGAAGGTGACATAACTTACTAATTATTGACTCATTCTTCGCGTTTTTATTTCTGTTTCCCTGATTCCTTCCTTCTTTGTGGGGAAAGGCTTCCCCTTCTGCTTTTGCTGTTCTAAGCAACAGAAACATGCAACAGAAAACCATCTGGAAACCGGACTCAGTGCCAGCCCTATTCAGAATAAAAAGCTGATTTTTGATGCCTGATTTGGAGTACCACATGCTCTGTTCTATATGTCTCGCAGCTGAACTGGAAATCTGTCACCATGCCCAGTTTCCAAAACATGGAGACTCTTAAAATACAGATTCCTGCTGTATCAGTGGATAGTTCCCCATCTTTTGCACACCTGTCGGGGTGAGCAGCTGAACCTGAAAACTCTTGGTAACAGTGAGCATCTTACCCTGCTCTGTGCACTGCCCACAGCAAACTAAACTGTACTCACCAAGGAAGGCATAACTACATCAAGGGCAGCACACATTAGAGCACATATGGAAGATTTTCCAGTTTTGCTTCTGCCTTACCAAAAGGATGTTGATAAACTGGAGCAGGAGTTGGCCAGGAAGGAGCACTTGAGGAGACGATGAGGGACTGGGACTTGTTCAGCTTGGAGAATACTTGGGGCAACCTGTGACCAGCCTTCCCATGTGTTGCTGAGAAGGTGGAGCCAGGCTCTTGACAGAGTTGCACAGCAGGAGAGCAAGAGACTATGATTATGAGAGACTATGGTTATGAACTAGAACAGAACAGATTCAGACCTGAGATAAGGAAGAGCCTTTTCTTCATGAAGACAGTGAAACTCTGGCATAGAGAAGTTGTGGAGTCTCTATCCTTGAAAATATTCAATAGCTGAAAGGACAAATCCCTGAGAAGTGTGATCTGAATTAGTTATTGACTCTGCTTTGAGTAGGAGGCTGGAGCAGATGACCTCCTGAGGTCATTTCCAGCCTGAACTATTCTCTGATTTTATAACACTGAGTTTTCAGCCTTGATTTGTCCTCTAATTCTGGCTCTGTCCCAGTCACGTCCTCCTGTCTCACTCTCAGAGACCTACAAGCAATGCCGGGTAACACTGCTGTTCTCCACCAAGTGAACCTTGACATGATGAAAAGTATGCTGGTTTGGGGATGTGGACAAACTCCCATTTTGACAAAACCCTACCTTGTCTTCATAAGAGAGTTGCTTAGCCAGGAGTTTTAGGCAGCTGTCCCAGCAAGAAAATGTTTGCTTTCCTTTCATGCTGCCATATATTTTATTTAGAATGATTCTTTGTTGTCTTTCACATTACTGCTCATGTGGAAGCTGGTATTTGACTTTTCAAAATGGTGGCTGGCAAGAAGCCATAGCAGTAACTAACAGGAAGGCAGAACAGAATTCCAACAAACACTTAGCTGAGGTATTTTAGTATCACAAAAATGAAGGGTTTTTTCTGCTTAAGCAAATGAAGAAATAATCCTGTCTAGTGTTCCAGCCTCAAGCAAGTTCAAAGAATTTGAATTCAGGGTCCAAAATAAAGTGGAGCAATTTCTGGGAGCAGGAGCAGGAAATGAGCCAAAGACAGTGGATACATGTTCATTTAGGCAAAAAGACAGATGGAAAAAAAATTAAACTACATACAGCAAGCCCAGGTGTCATTGGCAAGAGACTGAGTGACTTCTTGCCTGAGAAAAGTATAAAACATATACTGGTATATCACACCCAGTCAACACCTTGACTGATTCTGTACCAGAGTTCAAACCTATGCCAGTCTGTCCCTGTGGCCTTGTAAATCTGCTTGAGGAAGAAGATGGTTATGACCAATGCTGAAGTTTAAGTTACTGATTTCTACCTGACTGCCTCATCCATTTACTCCCATCTGAACAGA